>JAODAL010026898.1:0-55907 GCA_025379985.1 Phyllomedusa bahiana
CTTTGCTGGGGGGCATTTCCCTTTACAGTAACCCCCCCCCCCCTTGGGTCCCCCCTTCCTTTTTTTGTGGAAGGGAATTTAAAAATTCCCGAATAATTTTTTTCCCCCCGCCTTTTTCCCGGGGTTTGGTTTCTCCCCCGGCTCCCACGATCTTTCCCCGGGGCCCACCCCTTTCCCTCAACTAAAAAAAACGTTTCCCTTAGTCCTCCTCCTACCAAACCCCGGATTTCTTTAACCCCAAAAAAACAAAAACATTAAGGGTGCATCAG
Organism: Phyllomedusa bahiana; assembly: GCA_025379985.1. NCBI lineage: Eukaryota > Metazoa > Chordata > Amphibia > Anura > Hylidae > Phyllomedusa > Phyllomedusa bahiana. The sequence goes on from JAODAL010026898.1 coordinate 270, forward strand.
CCACAGACGGAAAGGGTGGACCTTTCCTTCTGAGAGAAACGATTAAGGACGAGGGTTTTTCGAACGATAGTGAAAAAAGTTCGGGATTTCCCATGGTAGGAGGGAGCCCGGAAATTTTGGGCCCCCCGGGGGTTTATGCCCTTTAAGGGGTCCGGAAGGGGGCCTACAAAAACGGGGGGGGCCCAGTTTGTAGGAAGGGGGGGGTTCTGAGGCGGGGGGGGGAAATATCGGGGCCCACCCGCCCCACCCTAAAACCCGGGGGGGGAAGAAAAAGGGGGGGCTTCTTCTTTTTAAACTGCCCGCGCCTTCAAGCGGGCCCCCCGCACCCCGGGGCAGGGAATTTGGGGGGTCCCGGGACCCAAAAAGGTTTCCCCTTTTCCGGACCCCAAATGTCAGCAGCTGGGGCCAGGATGAGGTTTTGCTAGTGGGAAAGGTCCCGGGGGTGGGAAACCGTACACAACGTTTTAAAAGGGGGAGGGAAAAAAAAGGCACTCTGGGCTTAGGGAAATTAATCGAAAATTCCGCCCATGGAATAATTTTTGGGCCCCGTCATTTTTGGGCCGGGTTGCTTGACCAACCGAATTTTTGGCGCCAAAGGGAAACATCCCCGAACTTTTTTCAACTCTCCCACCGGGGGGTTTACGTCTGAGGGTGGGGAAGCCGAAAGGGGGGTCAAGTTCACCTGGAGTTTAGCGGGAAAGGGGGCCCCCCCAGAATTTAGAAAAAAAAAAAACAACTGCACACTACCCCATGAAAACAGAGATGATTTGGGAGGGGGGAGACCGTGCAGAAAAGAAAAAAGTGGGAAAAAAAAGCTCCAAGGGGGCCCGGGGGGGTTTTGGGGGGAATGGGGTTTTTGCTCTTGGGGGAGCTTTCCCCACTTTTCTCCTGTTAAGCGGGGTTATCCAAATTTTTTGCCAAAAGGGTTTACTGCTTAAAGCAGACGGGATGGTTTTCCCCCGGGGCGGGGGGCGAGGGCCCCTCCTTTTTCTGGGGGGGGGGAACCCCTTCCCTGAAAGGGGGTTTCAACCTGGGAAACGTTTCCAAGCCCCGCTTTCCCAAAGGGAAATGTGCGGAACTGCCGGCGTAGTCTCCCAAAGGAGGCGTTTTTTTCCCTTTTTGCAGTTCAAAAGGGCAGGGTCTCGGCCCCCCCAAAAAAAACCAAAAAACCGGCCCCCCGGGTCAACCCTTTCCCTTGGGACCCTTCGGGAATTCCTGTAAAAAATTACCAGGGTAAGGGGGGGTGACCCGGGTGCCTCGGTCCAAGAGGATTTCCCAGGGCCCGGGCTTTACCCGGGGAGGAGGGTGACCCCGAAACCCCCTAAAGGGTCTCTCACGAAAGGGAACTTTACCCGCCATAATTCCAAAATGAAGGGAGGGACGGGATGAAGGCCCCGCAGGCCCTTTTGGGGCCCCGTTCGGAAACTTTTCGGCATGGCCAACGGGGCGTTTGCCCCCCTGTAGGGAACTGTCACGGGGGAACCACTGCAGCCCACCCGCTGCTGCATGATTTTTGATGAGCTTCGCATCCCCGGGGGAGAGGTTCCCCGAGGTTTCTGTCGTGGCTGCGTGTCTGTTTTGATTTGTTTGACAACCGGACGGGGTGTATTGGCAGGGCCCGGGAAGGAGGGGAAGGAACCCCTTTTTTTTTTGGGGGGATCCATTGGGCCGGATCTTACTGTTTTCGGTTTGAGGGGGATTTCCCCTGGAAACCCCCGCCCGGGTTTATTGGGGTAAGCCCCCCCACCCGGGAGTGGAAATCTAAGTGGGTTACACGGTAATTTACCCAAACCCGCCCAAAGCGGGATGGACTTGCGGGGGCCCGGGAAATCCACCAGGTCAAATACCCCCTGGGGGGGCTTGCTGCGGTGGGGGCCAAGGGTAGGCGAGGTACAAAATCAGAAATCAGGCTTTTAGTCGGGGGCAGGCAAGAAGTTTAAGGCAGGCGGCTGGGGATTCGTGAACGTTTGACAGGGAGAAGGTCAGGGGAGGCGGGCAAGGATTTGGGTTTTGGTAAAACCCTTAACAAAGGGTTCGGTTTCACGGTTTGGCAAGACAAGGCTTCTGGAACGCTTTCCCAATAGGCATGTGCACTAAAGATCCGGGAAAGGCCACTGGGGGAAAAAGGCTGGGCTAAAAATTGACAGTGCCCCGGGAAGGCCAATTAGAAGGCCGCCTGGGCCCCCTTTTAAAAACCCCAAAACTTCCGGCTCCGCCGTCTCCCTAAGGGGGGGCGGCCCCGGCCCCCCCGGCCCCAAAGCCAAACCGGGGGCCCGGGCGGAGGGAAAGGGGGCGAGGGGGTTGGGTAAATCACTGGGGGCCCGGGGGAGCGGGTGAGGGCCGGACCCCAGGACCCCGAGGGGCGGGACGGGGCGCCCCCTCGGGGGGAAATCGGGGGGCCCGGAAAGCGGCCAATGCCCAAAACCCCGGGGGAGGGGCGCGGGGCATCCGGAAATTCTGTTACTGCAAAGGGAAAAAAATGAAAAACCTGGGGGTTCTTTGTTTTAAAAGTTTTTGATCAAAAAAAGTTTTTTGCTAACCTCCCAATAGCGTCAAGGGGTTCCCCCGTAAGGGAGTCCCAAACACTAACTTGTTTCCTTACTAGGAGTCCCTTCAGACTACAACATTTCAGGGAGTGATAGGAACTTGCTACTGAATTACCCTGCACTGGTTTAAAAGAGGTAGGCAGAGTGCAGCAAGCCAATGAGGTTTCCATTCCTCAAATAGACTACAAAAATTAATTAGGCTGTGTACATCCATATATTTTGAAAAACGTAAGCATAGGTGCACACTGGCAAGGCAATAGCATACATCTAATACAAATATCAGTGGCACACTAAAAACTAAGTAAAACATCAAGGTATATAGGAATTTTGGAAATGCATTACTGCTAAGGAAAATATGAAAACCTGGGATTCTTAGTTTACAGTTTTTGATCAAAAATTGTTTAAGCTCACCTCCCAATAGCGTCAAGGGGATCCCAGTACAGGTGAGTCCCTAACACTAACATGTTACCTCACTAGGAGTCCATTCAGACTACAACATCTCAGGGAGTGATAGGGAACTTGCTACTGAATTACCCTGCACTGGTTTAAAAGAGGTAGGCGGAGTGCAGCAAGCCAATGGGTTGCCATCCTCAATTATACTACAAAATTTAATTAGGCTGTGCACATACATATATTTTGAAAAACGTAAGCATAGGTGCACACTGGCAAGGCAATAGCATACATCTTATACAAATATCAGTGGCACACTAAAAACTAAGTAAAACATCAAGGTATATAGGAATTTTGGAAATGCATTACTGCTAAGGAAAATATGAAAACCTGGGATTCTTAGTTTACAGTTTTTGATCAAAAATTGTTTAAGCTCACCTCCCAATAGCATCAAGGGGATCCCAGTACATAAGTCGCTACAACTGGTCTCCCGTTATTACTGGTGGCCTAATCTCGCTCAAGATGTCAGGGACTGTTCTAGCCTGCACCTCCTGTGCCCGTAATAAGGTCCCTTGTCTCAAACCCGAGGGCCTTCTCCAGCCTCTCCCTGTGCCGGAAAAACCCTGGACCCATGTAGCCATGGACTTCGTTACAGATCTCCCGCCCTCATCTGGAAACACAGTCATCTGGGTGGTGACCGACCGTTTCTTCAAGATGGCCCACTTTATCCCTCTGCCAGGGTTACCCTCTGCACCCCAGCTGGCCCAACTTTTTTTCAGTCATGTTTTTCGTTTGCACGGTCTTCCTTTACACATTGTCTCGGATAGGGGAGTACAGTTCATCGCTAAATTTTGGCGGGCTCTGTGTGGTCAATTGCAGGTTCAGCTCGACTTTTCATCTGCATACCACGCTCAAACTAATGGGCAGGTAGAGAGGGTTAACCAGGTGCTGGGTACCGACCTGCGGCATTTTGTGTCCGCTCGTCAAGATAACTGGTCTGAACTTCTCCCCTGGGCAGAGTTTTCTTATAACTCTTTAGATTCGGAATCCGCTGGGGCCTCCCCCTTTTTTGTCGTTTTTGGGTTACATCCTCGCCCGCCTCTCCCTCTAGCTACCTCATGTCATGTCCCGGCCGTGGATGCCCAAGTAAGGGACATCAAGGCTCTCTGGCAGCTCACACAACAGGCCCTGCTGCGGTCTTCTGCTCGCACCAAAGTTCAGGCTGACAGGTACCGTAGGCCCCCGCCCCTAATGGATCCAGGTGAAAGGGTTTGGTTGTCCACCAAATACATCCGCTTCAAGGTGCCCAGTTACAAGTTAGGCCCTAAATACGTGGGTCCTTTTGTGGTACTTCGGCGACTAAACCCAGTATCTTACAAGTTTCGCTTGCCTCCTACCCTGCGTATCCCGGGCGCCTTCCATGTCTCTCTCCTCAAGCCGGTGGTGCTGAATCACTTCTCCCGGGGGTCTGTCTAGCCTTCTCCTGTGGCCAACTCTGATAACATCTTTCAGGTCAAGGAGGTGCTTGCGGAGAAGACATTGAGGGAGAAGCGGTCCTTTCTCATTGACTGGAAGGGGTTCGGGCTGGAAGAGCGTTCCTGGGAACCTGAGGCCAACCTGTCTCCTGACCTCCTCTCTAGGTTCCAAAAAAAGAGGGCGAGACCTAAGAGGGGGGGTACTGTCACGGGGGTTGCGGGCCCCGCTGCTTCCTGCGATCGCCCCCCTGCCCGCAGGGGGTCCGGCGCGGGTGCCGCGGCTGCTCGCGACCATCCCTCTGCTGTCCTGGCCCCTGTGCCGGGTCACTTATCCGTCCGCGCTCCGGTGAACGCTGCTTCTGCCTGTCCCGGCCGCCGCGTGCGTGCCCACTGCTTAAGGCGCGCGCGCGACAGCTTCTCTAGATTTAAAGGGCCAGCGTCCCGATAATTGGTCAATTGTCGGGCGCTGGTTCTATTTAAGGAATACGCCCCCAGCACTTCCTGCCAGTCCGTTGGTGTGTTTTCCATGTGTTTAGAGAGTATTAGAGTTCTGTCTTGATTACCCGTATACCAGTCCGCTTGCTTACGTTTCCTGACCTTGCCTGTTTGCCACCTGCCTGTCTCTGACCACGAACCTCTGCCGCCTGTCCTGACCTCCTGCCTGTCCCCGACTACGTCTCTGGATTACGATTCTGTACTACGCATTACCCCGGCCACCATCGCAAGCAAGTCACGTCAAGGGTAGCGACCTGGTAGCCTCACGCCGCAGCAAGTCCATCCCGCTTTGCTGCGGCCTCTGGTGAATACCGGGGGCTACTTAGACTCCGCTCCCTGGTGTGGCTTAACTATCATCACTTGCGGTGGTCCAGCGAATCCACCTCCGCATTACAATGTGGAGAATAACCCATGGTACTGTGTACCCTATTGTTATAGGCCCACATCAGTTCAGGCAAATACTCTGGCCACCTAGCCTTCTGACCGTCCTCTAAAGTTTGCAGCATCTGGATCAGGGTGCGGTTAAACCACTCACATGCCCCGTTCCCCTGAGGATGATATGGGGTGGTGTGGGAATGCTCAATCCCATACAACTGATACAGTTAACTCACTAAAACCCCTTGGAAACATGCTCCCTGATCAGAATGTATCCTCTGTGGAAACCCAAACACCTGTATAAAGTGTTTGCAGACAGCAACTGCGGCTGACTCTGCTGTCTGATCCCTGGTGGGTACAACCACTGCATATTTCGTGAAATGGACCGTCATGATCAGGCAGTACGAGTGCCCAGAGACAGAGTACTCAATCTGTACATAGTCAATCATCAGGTCATCTAGGGGCGCTCACTTAACCCACAGGTCCGACACTTGAGACAAACTTCAGACACCATGCTTAACCAATCGGGGCAGTACACCAGTCGTTGAAGCCACCTGTACGTTTTGTCGCTCCCGAAATGGGACTCCCTCTCATGGGCTTCCTGAATAGCCTCTGATCCCAATGACATGGGACTGACAATCTGTTGTCGGTGCTGCAGCTCTGATTGTAAGTAGATGGTCCAGCACAGAAGTGTCTGGGTAACACTCAGCTTATCCCACTGCCTCAACAGCTTTTGCCCCTCTTGAGTCAGCCGGGCCTGCTCTTGCCAGGGCCGAGACTGGACCCACCCCTCCACTTTCTGTAGATCTGGGCAACCATCTTGGACCCTCTCCCAATCAGCCACTGTCTTTCCCAACACCATTGACATCCCAGACGCCACCTCACTTGAGTGTGCCACGTCCTGGAACATAGGTAACCGACCAAGGTCGGGCATTTCAGTGTCCTCTAACTCTTCGTCAACACTTTGAAATGGTAGACTGACTGGAACCCGGGAGAGGGCATCGGCATTACCATTTTCACTCCCTGACTGGAATTTAATGCGAAATTGGTACTTAGAAAGGTGAGCCACCCATCTCTGCTCAATGGCTCCAAGCTTGGCATTCTCTAAATTTCCCAACGGATTGTTGCCCGTCATGACGGTCACCTCTGCACCTGTCAGATACTCTGAAAACCATACAGTCATGGCCCACACCAGGGCCAATAGTTCCAACTTAAAGGAGCTATAATTGTCAGGATTGCTCTCCGACTCTAGCAAAGACCGACTGGCTTATGCAATTACTCTCTCTCGTCCCACCTGGACCTGGGACAGCACAGCCCCCAACCCATGTAGACTCCCATCAGTATGCTATAGAAAGGGAGTATCGAAAAGCGCATAGGCCAGAATCGAAGCACTGGCCAGCGCCTCTTTCACCGCTTCAAAAGCCTTTTGTTGCCGTGGTCCCCACTCAATAGGGCAATTCTTTGGGCCCCCAGCCATACCCCTCACTGGCTCGTTTAAGGACCTGTCAGGTGAGCGAAACGGGGTATAAACCTTCGGTACTACCCAGCCAGTCCCAGGAATGCTTGCACCTCTCATAGTGTACATGGCCGAGGCCTGTTTTGAACTGCCTGCACCTTACTGGCGGCTGGCTGTACCCCTTCCGAGGTGACCATATGCCCTAAACACTCTATTCGCTGTTGGAAATGTTGACACTTCTTAGGCTTGATCTTGAGCCCATGTTCCCGTAATCGTTCCAGGCAGGGCTGTGGAGTCTGTAAACCAAAGCTCCGACTCCAACTCCGACTCCTCAATTTCCCTGACTCCGACTCCTCAATTTCCTTGACTTGGACTCCGACTTCCGACTCCTGACTCCGACTCCCACTCCCTCATACATGGCGCATGTTTAAGTAATACCTTTACTGTAGTAAAATGGTAACATCAGGCTTTTTATCACCTTATGATACAATAATCAAGCTATTTAGGTAGAACATACACTGACAAGCTAAATGGTAACAATGTTTTGAACTTTTCACTTTCAGGCTCTATATCTCACCATCCACTACAGCTTTGAACATGAGACTACCATCATTTTATAGACAATCATCTTAGCTTTTTTATGCATAAATTTGACTTGCAAGCATTTGGCATCTGATTAGTTATTCAGATTCTTGTCATGTAACTGTTTTGCTCCTAAAATTTAAAATGTAAATTTTTATTATTTTGCTAGTGTTTCCAATGTCACGGTTCATGCCACAGTCCACATCACGAACCGTAGGCGTGTCCGTACCTGCTTTGTCTCCGTTGCAGCTCTCTGTTTGGGAGTCTTGGCGGCCTGTGTCCCCGCTGCTAGTATACTTACTCGTCCCAGTTCCTGTCCCTGCTGCTATGAGCGTTTGTGCTCACTGGCATTTAGTACTCACCAACCTCACTCCTGCTTGATGGGGAGCTGTGCGCGCACAGGCGACTACAAGGGCTTGCGCAGCAGTGTTATGCTAATTCGATTGAAAGTGTCCCAATTGCCTACCTCTTGATATGTTACCAATGGCTATAACCGGAACTTACTGCCCTTGTTCTAGTATCAGTTCATTGTTGTGTGATTGTCTATCTGAGCTCCTGACCTGCTCATGGGTTCTGCTATTAAGGACTTAACCCCTGAGATGCCTGGTTCAGTTCCTGCTGTCCATAAGCGCTCCTGAACACCTGGCTGTCATTTCTGCTGTATTCCTTGCACCTATCCAGTTACCTGCTTTATTCCTGGTGTTGCACCAGTCCAGTTACTTACTGTATTCCTTAACGATGCATCCGTTTATTCCTGCTGTTCCTGTTGCTGTACCTGTCTACTACCACCTGGGACCTGTAGTCCTCCAACAGTTATTTATCCGCTACCATCACTCCCAGTGTGCAGTGTCCCTGTCAGGGATAGTGTCCTGAGGGTTCCCCACAGCAAAGTCTGTCCGACCTTGTGGCGGGCTCCGGTGAAGACCGCTCCATTCCTTGGCGTGGGACTCCACCTATACCATCTCGCCTGCGGTGATCACAGTGGATCCACTCCTGCTAACCAACAATCAGCGTGGCAGTGCCTACTGTCATCGCCGGATCGTTACATCCACCTGTGGCTTTCAGCGCTGCCTGAATCCGTCTGGGCATGCTCTGGATCAGACTCAAGCATGTCTTGACCAAAATCTGATCCCATGTCTATTCTACATGTTCTCAATGTTTGTGCATACTGGATTTGGGTAAAAATACAGCTTTTTCTTCAACTCTACCCACAACTGTTTGATTGGGTTGAGGTCTGGGGACTGTGCCGGTCAATCCAGCAACTCTACTTCATTGTCATTGAACCATTTCCTCTCCCACCTTGATACATGCTTCAGGTTATTGTCCTGCTGGAACACTATGTCGTCCTTTTCATACCCATAGTACTCGACTGTATGAAATAACTCATCTTGTAGGACACATATATAGCTCAACATTGAGATCAACATCAATCCTGGTCAAGTATCCAACATCTTTGGCTGTGAAACACTCCCATAATGAGGCTTCTTCCACCAAATCTGACAGTTCATCCAGCTTCTCATCCATTTGCCCCCTTTTCCCTTGATTCTTCTAAACCCATTTTCACCCATCAGAGCCCGGTGTATTGACTTTCATCTCATCGCTCCAAATTACCCGTTTCCAGTCTTCCATTTTTCATACTTTTTGCAAACTTGAGCCAAAGCTTCTTATGACGAGATTGGAGTCAAGGCTTCTTCACCTTTTTTCAGGCCATCATTCCAGACCTGTGTAATGCTTGTTGCCTGTTGCTTGCAAGGACTTCTGTGATCTCACTCTTACGCAACATATGAGCCACCACCACTGCCGTGTCTGTCACATTAGAATTGATAGACCTTGTGATGAGCCAACTTATTATTTTGCCTGGACGTCCATCTCTTGGCTATTGAATGGATGGATGGACTTCATTTCATATTCTTCCAGCTGTTATGGCCTCACATGATGCAGTTTGGCAACTTTCTGGATGATGCTGATTCTCTTTTCTTGGGAAATCTCCTTCATGGCTGCTTGAACCAGTGACCTTTCACTTGGTAATCAGTCTAATAACACACTGAACTATTAGGGAATGTGAGTACAGGTTGAAATTTGTAGTAAAAAGAAGAAAAAGATTGTCCCACCACCAGCAACAAAACTGTAATATTACAGTTACATGATAAGAAGCTGCAGAACTAATTAGATGCTAAATAGTTGCAGGGCAAAGTTGTGTATGAGCTAGACAAGATGATTGTCTATAAAATGATGGTAGTCTCACATTGAAAACTGCAGTGGATGGTGAGATATGGAGCCTGAAAGTCAAAAGTTCAAAACATTGTTACCCTTTTGTTTATCGATGTAAAATATATTTATTGGATATGACTTTAGAACACAAAAAAGCTTTAATAAATTTAAATATGAAAAACGCTGCAGTAAATGGGAAAATACAGTTTTCAACAAAAATGTCCTGAGTTACATTTGTGGAGTCTATGAATTTGTTCTGAGAAATAGTATCGCCTCCATCAGATCCTCCTTCATAGATGACCTCAAATATGATCTCATTATTTCCGGGTTAGAGAACAGCCTCTCTACACTAACTTGGGTTGGTGGCAAAGCGTTGATCGCAGGGGCAACATCTCTAACAATTTTGGGGTATAGAGGAACTGCCTCATGCACAGTCAGATCTGATGAACGGTTGAACTCTTCTATTTCTGAAAGCAAGTGAAAAATTTTGCTGGTCAATCTGTTTGCTATGGGAGTGGAATCTTTTCCCCCGTGGTAATGCTTTGCCTGCTCCATGTCATCCAAATATTTTTCAAAATTAAACTCCTCAATTGATGTAGTTGAAGATATAGGAGCAGTAGCCCTGGCACGACCCAATTTATCTTGCTCTTGGCACTGCATTGAACTAACTGTACTAATTTATTATATATTTTGGGATTCGGTTTATTTTATAATGCCTCCAACTCCTGCAAAATAAGCATCGACTCTGACTCCACAGCCCTGGTTCCAGGACCTGCCGCAGTTTCTGAAGAGGGTCCTCAAAGGAGTTCACGAGTGCTACTACATTGTCCAGGTAGATCACCACAGAGTCAAAGTTAAGATCTCCCAGACAGTGCTTCATCAGTCGCTGGAATGTCCCTGGTGCATTAGACAGACCTAACGGCATCCGATTGAACTCATAAAGTCCCAAAGGCAGAATGAAGGCTGTCTTTGCCCTATTCTTCTTAGCCACTGGCACCTGCCAGTATCCACTGGCCAAGTCAAGAGTTGAAAAAAACTTTGCATGACCTAGAGCGAACAGAGATTCTTCAGTCTGTAGGAAAGGATAGGCATAACAAACAATCTGGACATTCAGTTTTTGGTAATCTACGCAGAACCTGACACTCCAATCTTTTTTCTGCACCAAGACCACAGGAGCAGCCCAGGGACTTTGACTCTCTTGTATCACCCATTTCTCCAGGATGCTCGTCACCATATCTTTCACTTCATGGTACATCTTGGGTGGGATTTGCCGGTAACGTTCTCTGATGGGCATAGCATTGCCAGTAGGGATTTCGTGCTCAATGGTAGAAGCACAGTCTTCATGTCTCAAGAACGCCTGCTGAAATTCCCAAAGGGTAGCTGTTGTTGCCCCAGAGTCAGCCATTCCATTACGCTTTGGGAGGCTAACTCTGTCGGACTCCTACCACATAGGTCCAGGTCGACCTCATGTCGGGGTGTAGCATGAAGTCCTCTCGCCAAAAGATGTCCTCTCCGGGAACATAGACTTCAGCTTACAGGTTATTTGCAGGGATGGTCAACTCGCTGTTGATGACATTGAGGCATCTCACAGGTACACAACCATATTTCATGGTAGCGAGAGCCCGAGCTACCAGTGGACGGTCCTGTGACTCTTCCTGTGAGACTGGTTCAATCAAGACTTCCAGCCTATTCAACTTTCATCCAGCTCCCACTGGCAACATCAATATTTTTTCGTGTTGTGGCAGGATCTTGACCAGGGCTTTCGACAGCACTCTCATGTGCCCAATGGGCTGACCGGAAGTGGGGCTCTTCCGCAGACTACAGCTCCTTACCATCTGTTGTAGGACCTTCTGAGTTGGCTGGTGCGTGGTGGCCCATTGCCATTATCTTGGCCCCTCTTTAGCATAGAAATGGGGATTCCGGTCTCTTAGCACATTCATACCCAGTGTCACATATATTCCTCTCCGGGATGGATGATCCACTAGCATGACGCCATTCTTGCCAATGTCTTGTCCAAACAGTCGGACCTGCATTCAGACTATCCCTTGCACGTCCATGTCACTATTATTGGCTGCCGTCATTCTAATGATGCTGCCATCTTCTAGCCCCATCATCTGTTCGAAGTGTCTCTCAAAGGACTCCAGAGGCATCAGGGTGCACTCTGACCCTGTTTCAACTAGGCAGCGTATTTTCTGGCCTTCTAACTTGGCTTAGATAATAGGACTGCTGGCATAGAGGTCGTGCTCCTCACGCAAGGACTATAACTTCTGTTGTACCGCCGCAGGACACTCAGCTCCTGCGGAAGTCGATGGTTTAACCCCGGCTCTGTCACTACATGTTCAAGACACTCTCTGGTGATATGGCCGTACTGTTGACAAGCCCAGCAAAGGAGCACTCTAGATTTCCGTGCACCCAAAGGACCCCTTGCAGTGGGACTCCACTGTTGAGTTGTCCTGAATGGGGTGCTGCGGGAAAACGAGGTCATTTCCAGAGCATGCAGCCGTTCCACTTTCATCTGGGACACCTCCAGCTGAAGTTCGCTCAACTCTGTTTGCAAGGCCTGGACTATATCCAATAAAGACTGAGTCTCCTGGTCCTCTAATTGCTTGGGCACTACATACGGCCTTTGCAGCTTCGGGCATGGGTTCTTCTTCCCTCTTTACAGCGGCTAAGTAAACACTATAAAACGTCAGGTCGGCCGTCATTCGTGTCATCTCAATTTGTCCCGAAAGGATTTATTGTACAGTCCCACAATGAACTGGTCTCTTAGTAGCTTATCTACTTCCTGGAAAACCCCCATGGCCACTGGGTCTCGCTGCCTTATTTCATTCAATGCTTCCTTTAGGACATTGGAGTACTGCATGAGGGTCTTGCCCTCTCTTTGCGGCCGGTTGAAGAAGTAGCATCGCAGGTGCACTACCTTGGTACGCCCTCCTTGGGCTCCTTCCAGCAGGGAGAATATTTTCTCCAGCGCGTCCCTCTTGGACTCAGGCCGTACCATCACTGTCCATCTAACATCCCCCTCTAAGGCCCCCAAGGCTATCTCTGCCCCCAGTTCCAGAGCTAGGTTATACATTTTAACTGCACTGCACACCCTTTCCAACCAGTCCTGCAGTGTCATGTTTTTCCCATCAAATTTGGGAATGGGTTGCAATAGCAGACCTACAGGGACATAACTCACTTGGGTGGGCATTGTGGGGGTACACTGAACTTGGCTCTGGGTCGGCGCCATTGACACCAGGGGATGATCTCCCGTCACATCCCCGTCCATAACGGTCGCTGTATCGTGTCTGCTATGCCAAGTTGTAAGCCGAGTACTGAGGTTGGCTTCCCGAAATAAAGCAAAGTCATGAACTAGGAAAACAACTCCAATACCAGTTCAACCAAAAGTACAGTTTACAGAACTTGCAGGAAAAGTATGTTCAACAAATTCCCCAAACACACATGTACAAAATTGTGATTAAGGCCCCTGTCCTACACAGAGTCGCGCCGGGAGTGTATCATGATATGTTTACCTACTCACAGGGTTCAGAAAGGCCATACACCCTTTACCTTTTAATACCTTACAAGACAGGAACAATTGTGTATGGTGCAATTCAAAGGCACGCTTGCTGTATAGCACAGCAGTTTATAACCTATGTAGCTCTACCCACTATTCTCAGAAGATAGGTACATATAACATACTTACATGTGAACCGGTTGCATTAGTAACAATGCTATGACAAGCCCTCTCCAATGTCCCGAATCAGGAGGTGTACTTGGATAGACTCTTTTGGTCTGAAACTAAACCTGCCCTAACTAGGCTAACTACAGGCCTGCCAATATTTCTGGATTAGTTGTCGTGCAAGCGTTCTACCCGAGTGTACCTTGTGAGTTACTGCTCCGAGGTGAGGTTCACCTCTGTCGGAGCCAATATCCCAGATGTAGTCGCTCTTCTCTGTCCCTGGATCTCGCAGAGTGTTCCTTCCTTCACGGTGCTTTCCCGCCAACCGCATCAACGCAGCCAGCCAAACTCTTCTCTCTCTCAGGAGCTGATCAGAGTTCATGGACTAACAGGATCAGGAGAGCTGAGTCGATCCTTGCTCAGCGTCTGTCTTCTCCTAATCGTTTTGTGTCCTTCGCTCCTTCTGTCCAAGATGGCTGCTGCCTCGTGTCTGTCATATTTCTCAGTCTCTATTTTGCATAAACCAGATTCTGAAAACAATGGCATCTTGTGGTCAAACAGAATGCAACAGGATACTTTACAATCATAAATTGCACATATCAATTTACTGAGTATTCACAGTGGGCTGTTCCACTATCCCACACAGGCTTATTGGAAAAGTGAACCCCTCAAATTGATATGGATTTGGCATAGGGATAAATTGATTAAAACAGGATTATTAAATGTTTTCCACGCCTTGTATATAATTCTTCTGTGTATTGTTAGAATATATATATATATATATATATATATATATATATATTCACAGTATATGTGTGTGTTTGTCATTTTCTCTCCACGGTGTCATGTGACTCGTTAGTGTTACAAGGTCTGATGTGTGAAATTTGGTATTATCACTCTCACACTCTGGCCAGAACAATACAGCGGTTTAACAAGCCTCACCATGGTGAACCGAAATGGTTGAGTGCACGTGTTCACCATCACGTACAGAGACTGTCTTTTTAAAATAGATATATAAGTGCTAACAGACAGACCATACACCGTAAACTGCATCAAATTGGTCTGCATGGCTGTCGTCCCAAAAGGAAGCCTATTTTAAGATGATACATTACAAAGTCTGCAAACATTGTGCTGAAAGCAAGCAGACATAAGACATGGATTATTGGAACCATGTTCTGTGGTCTGATGAGACCAAGATAAATTTATTTGGCTCAGATGGTGTCAATTGTGTGTGGCAGCAACAAGGTGAGGAGTACAAAGACAAGTGTGTCTTGCCTACAGTCAAGCATGGTGGTTGGAGTGTCATGGTTTGGGGCTGCATGAGTGCTGCCAGTACATGCATTCAATGACATAATGAACCAGAACATGAATCCCTCCCTTCGAAAACTGGGTCACAGGGCAATATTCGAAAAAGATAATGACCCCAAAGACATCGGCAAGATGACCACTGCTTTGCTAAAGAAAATGAGGGTAAAGATGCTGGACTGGTCAAGCATGTCTCCAGAACTAAGCCTTATTGAGCATCTGTGGGGCAATCTCAAATACAAGGTAGAGGAGCGCAAGGTCTCTAACATACAGCAGCTCGATGATGTTGTCATGGAGGAGTCCAAGAGGATTCCAGTGGCTGAAACCTGTGAACTCCACGCCCAAGAAATTTAAGGCAGTGCTGGAAACTAATGGTGGCCACACAAAATATTGACACTTTTGGCACAATTTGTCCATTTTCACTTAGGGGTGTACTCACTTTTGTTGCCAGCAGTTTGAGTTCTATTGAGACCACTCCAAATTTACACTGTTATACAAGCTTTACAATGATTACTTAACATTGTATCAACTTTACAATATTTACAAAAATGCGAGGGGTGTTTTTGTGAGATAATATCTACACTAGTCACAGAACAGGACCTTTATGACATAATAATGGCCACTGGCAAAGAGGAGACATGATGATATCACTCAGCTCTTCTTTATAAATGTAGATGTCCTTGGTTTAGCACATGATCTACCAGGAGGGGGCAGTATATCCAGGAGTTTGCAGATTAGTGTTAGACCGAGAACATTTGGTTTATAAAGAAGAGCTGAGTGACATAAGTGGCCGTTGTTATGTCATAAAGGTCCTGTTGTGTGATTTGTGTGCGAGTTTCCAGGAGAATACACTATTTTAGAGTTGGAGACACTTTGGCAACCTTTACTGCCTATATAATTAGCTTTGTAATCGGATAGTGAAATGTTAAATTTAAACCAGTTCACCCAAGTAGTGACCCAGAAGACTGTGGTGGCAGTGGAGGCTATGCTTGTTTACATACTGTGTACCCATCTATCCAAACTGCTTAAAAGTGTAATGCAAAAAGATATCCACAAGAAGAATCAAGTCCATAGAGGAGGCTATACTGAAATACTGCCCAAATAGTATAGAAAACAACACTCCTTCCTTTTTACCTCTGCTTTCCCCAGTTCAAATCTGGGACATTTTCTATTAGCAGATTGAAGACTGTGAAAGTTTACTGGTAAAGCATTTTGACTATACAATGAAAAGTTATAAAACTGCTATCATATTATATGTTTTAGTTCCTCCTTACTTTCTTGTTTTCTACATGTGCCCCCGCACCGATCTTGAGGGTGATCGGCACCGCCGCAGCATAGCTGCAGCGATCCGATCCCCGAACATGGCAGCGGGGAGCCTTGGAAAGGCTCCTGTCACTTCCATGTCCTGGTTTGCCCCACTTCCGTCCGCAGACAGGAAGTGGGGAAACCGCCATCTTGGTAAAGCCTAATGCATTGTCTATACCAGGGGTCCTCAAACTACGG
Organism: Phyllomedusa bahiana; assembly: GCA_025379985.1. Lineage (NCBI taxonomy): Eukaryota > Metazoa > Chordata > Amphibia > Anura > Hylidae > Phyllomedusa > Phyllomedusa bahiana. The sequence goes on from JAODAL010026898.1 coordinate 16,272, forward strand.
CCCGCGGGCCGCATGCGGCCCGCCAAGGACTTTTATCCGGCCCTCTGCTGCCATCGGCGGTGGCGGCAGCGGGAGGTGCCGTGAGGGCCATGAGAGCAGCACAACGGCAGGGGCCAGCTTATGTGGAATGGGGTGGAGGTGGGCACTCTGCAGAGGACGGGAGGTGCCTGAGTGACAGAGGGCGGACACTTAAAATATATAGGAGGTACCTGTGAGTGAGTCGGTGGAGTGTCCGCCCTCCGTCACTCAGGCACCTCCCGACCTCTGCAGAGTGCCTGCCTACCCCGCACACACACACACATTGCTGAGGCTGACTTCCTTAGATCTGACACAGGATGCGACATGCGACGTCAGTCCTCAGCTTTCCCGCCCCAGGAGTCTCAGGGCAGGAGCCCCCCCCTGCCCCAGGAGTCTCAGGGCAGGAGCCCCCCCTGCCCCAGTAGTCTCAGGGCAGGAGCCCCCCCTGCCCCAGGAGTGTCAGGGCAGGAGCCCCCCTGCCCCAGGACTGTCAGGGCAGAAGCCCCCCAGCCCCAGGAGTGCCAGGGCAGGAGCCCCCCTGCCTCAGTAGTGTCAGGGCAGGAGCCCCCCGCCTCTGAGTGTCAGGGCAGGAGCCCCCCGCCCTGAGTGTCAGGGCAGGAGCCCCCCGCCCTGAGTGTCAGGGCAGGAGCCCCCTGCCTCGGTAGTGCCAGGGCAGGAGTCCCCCTGCCACAGTAGTGGCAGGGCAGGAGTCCCCTGCCCAGTAGTGCCAGGGCAGGAGCCCCCTGCCTCAGTAGTGTCAGGGCAGGAGCCCCCTGCTCAGTAGTGCCAGGGCAGGAGCCCCCTGCTCAGTAGTGTCAGGGCAGGAGCCCCCCTGCCTCAGTAGTGCCAGGGCAGGAGCCCCCCTGCCTCAGTAGTGTCAGGGCAGGAGCCCCCCTGCCTCAGTAGTGCCAGGGCAGGAGCCCCCCTGCCTCAGTAGTGCCAGGGCAGGAGCCCCCCTGCCTCAGGAGTGGCAGGGCAGGAGCCCCTGCCCAGTAGTGTCAGGGCAGGAGCCCCCCTACCTCAGTAGTGCCAGGGCAGGAGCCCCCCCGGGCTCAGTTGTGCCCGGGCCGGAGCCCCCCCGGCCTCAGTAGTGCCAGGGCAGGAGCCCCCCCTGCCTCAGTAGTGCAGGGCAGGAGCCCCCCTGCCTCAGTAATGTCCAGGGCAGGAGCCACCCTGCCCCAGTAGTGCCAGGGCACTAGCCCCCCTGCCTCAGTAGTGTCAGGGCAGGAGCCCCCCCTCCCACATTAGTGCCAGGGCAGGAGCCCCCCAGCCACAGTAGTGCCAGGGCAGGAGCCCCCGTGCCTCAGTAGTGCCAGGGCAGGAGCCCCCCCTGCCCCAGGAGTGTCAGGGCAGGAGCCCCCCTGCCTCAGTAGTGTCAGGGCAGGAGCCCCCTGCCCCAGGAGTCTCAGGGCAGGAGCCCCCTGCCTCAGTAGTGTCAGGGCAGGTGCCCCCATGCCTCAGTAGTGCCAGGGCAGGAGCCCCCCTGCCTCAGTAGTGCCAGGGCAGGAGCCCCCCTGCCACAGTAGAGCCATGGCAGGAGCCCCCCTGCCTCAGTAGTGCCAGGGCAGGAGCCCCCCTGCCAGAGTAGTGCCAGGGCTGGAGCCCCCCAGCGTCAGTAGTGTCAGGGCAGGAGCCCCCCTGCCTCAGTAGTGTCAGGGCAGGAGCCCCCCTGCCTCAGTAGTGTCAGGGCAGGCGCCCCTCTGCCGCAGTAGTGCCAGGGCAGGCGCCCCCCTGCCTCAGGAGTGCCAGGGCAGGCGCCCCCCTCCCCAGGAGTGCCAGGGCAGGAGCCCCCCTCCCCAGGAGTGCCAGGGCAGGAGCCCCCCTCCCCAGGAGTGCCAGGGCAGGAGCCCCCCTCCGAGTACCAGGGCAGGAGCCCCCCCCCCGGTTCCGCCACCGAGTCAGAACAGCCATGAGACAGAAGCCAACCTGGTCAGACAGAGGTGACCACCTTTTTAGAAGCCCTGTAATTATTATGGATTGTAATGTGCTTTCCCAGTCCCTATTTCTTGCTTAGCTTTTCAGGTGTCTGGATAAGCTTGGTTAAGACGTTAGTAGAGCTCACAATGTCGGACACATTTGTGATAGATTCCAGTTTTCCCAGATGACATGTTTGTCTAGTTTGGTGGTGATCTATTCCTAGCACCCATCCCTGATTATTGCTAAGCAGACTTGTTATCTGGGAGAGCTGGAATCTAACACATGTGGTCAGCAATTGGTATTCTACAAATGTTGTCATGTGAGTGACCAGCAATGCTGTGTATACTGATACAAATCCACTATGGGGAAAAGTGAAAAAGTAAAAAAAAAAAAAAGTGAAACACATAAAATAAAAACACATACAACGCCCTTTTCCCGTTTACAAACACCCATCGCCCGAAAAAAGATCCAAAAATAAAGTATGCATATTTGGTATTGCCACATATGTAACAACCTGCCCTATAAATCTGTCATGTTCTTTAACCTTCACGGTGAACGGCGTAAAAAAAAATCACAGAATTGCGTTTTTTGTTCATCCCTCAGCGCGTAAAATGGAATAAAAAGCGATCAAAAAGCCATATAAATGCCAATGTGACACCAAGTAAAACGTCAGTTCATCCCGCAAAAAAAAAAAAGTCCTTACACAGCTCTGGATACAGAAAAATAAAAAAGTTATGGCTATCAGAAGTTGGCGAAGCGTAAATATTGTTTTACACAATAAAAAAAACTTTCCTTTTTTTTTTAAAAAAAGCGCTTCAACATAAACTATGTAAATTGGGTATCGCTGTAATTGTATCAACCCACAAAGAAACTTTTTTTTTAAAACTATATTCCGGCCCTCCAATGGTCTGAGGGACCGTGAACTGGCCCCCGGTCTAAAAAGTTTGAGGACCCCTGGTCTATACAATATGAAGAAAGAAGGAAATTTGCCAGCAACTCCAAAATCCGTGAAAAACTGGAGGTCTTTATTAACAAGATTAAAACGTGGTGACAGAAAAATAGGCAGCAGCAATGCAATGCAAAGTTGCTGGCAAATTTCCTTCTTTCTTCATTATGGATTCAAGCTTCCAAAAAGTAGCCGTGCAGCCCTATCATTAAGGAGTGGTGAGCTGGCAAAATTTCTTGTTTGTTTTTTATTGTCTATACAATGCATTAGACTGTATTAACGATCGCTCCCCCTAGTGGTCAAGCACCATAGGTGGCCTCAATATTAAAGTAAAAAAAATAAATAAAGTTTTACAGTACAAAAAAAAGTATTAAAAGTTCAAATCACCCCTCTTCCCCATTTTACAAATAAAAACAATAAAATAATAAAAAAGTTACACATATTTGGTATCGCCACGTCCGAAAAAGTCTGATCTATAAAAATATAACATCATTTATCCCGTACGCTGAACACCGTAGATAAAAAAAAAGAATTCCAAACGCCAAAATTGCATTTTTTGGTCATTTTACATCACTTAAAAAACTAAATAAAAGTGATCAAAAAAGTCACATGCATTCCAAACTGCTAGCGATAAAAAGTACACTTCGGCCCACAAAAAATGCACCCTCACTGATGTCCGTAGGTGTTAGTACAAAAAAAGTTATTGGTCGCACAAACTGGCGCAAATTTCAAAAATAGAAAAAGTTTGGAATTTTTTTACGGTACCAAAACATAACGGAAATCCTACATGTTTGGTATTGGCGGATGCGTATCAACCTGTAGAATACAGATAACACATTGTTACGAAGATTGAACGCCGTAAAAGCAAAACCCCCGCAAACGTGGCGAAAATAAGTTTTTTTCATAATTTGTCCCACTTGGAATTTTTCTTCGGTTTCCCAGTATATTCTATAATACAGAGAATAACACCATTAGAAAGTACATCTTGTCCCGCAAACTAAAAGCCCTCATGTGTCTATGTAGATGAAAAAATAAAAAAGTTATGGCTCTGGAAAGGCGAGGAGGGAAAAACGAACGTGTCAACAACAACAAAAAACGCCTGGTCCTTAAGGGGTTAAATGCATTTTTTATCACTTTTTTATTCCATATTTCTGGAAGGAAGGATGACCCAAAAACTAAAACTAAACTTTTATTCAAAATTTCCTGCATATTCTGGTTGGCTTATAAACAGCAGTGTGAACCAGTTGCTGACTTCTTCCCACTGCTGTGCCTCAGATGCACGTTTAGCAAATATTTATATACAGTTCATTAGATCGGTAATGAGCTCATAGTTCTTCTATCTTGTGTAACCTTTGTCCCAGTTAGCGTTCCTTCCTTTATTGTGTCAAAAATCCTTCTTGTCTCGTGTCATGTTTCAAGTACTTGTGTTATACCAGTTAATGTTTCACTTTCTCATATAAGTTGCCTACATTGTGTCAGTTGTTACTGTATATGGCTGATCAGTCCCTTTTTGAATCTTTTCATTCTTTTCTTTTTCAGAATTAATTTCTGTCTCTTTCTTCTATATTTAATGCTGTAATGTTCATTGGTCCAGCACAAATAAAAAATAGTCCTGAATTAAATTGGGAACTTCAGAACTGCTTCGTCAAAACACAAATCAGATCTATCAATCCAGGTAAAAGGGTGCTCCTACCATAGAGTTTGATGGCATATTAAAAGGATATGCTATCAAATTCTGAAAGATGGAGGTACCACTTTTGAGATCCGCACCTACAGTATGTCATTAATGGGCCCTTGAAAGCATTGACTCAGAATAGATCACCAGTTGTGCTTGCCTACGCCTCTCCATTCTGTTCTATAGAAATTCAGAGTACAAGTGAGGTGTGTTCGGCTGTACTCCTATAAGTCCTATAGAACATAATGGAGAGTTTTGCGCAAGCATGGCCGTCTCTACATTAACAAACAACACTTTCGGGGGCCCATTCCTTTGATAGGTGTGGGTCCCAGAGGTGGGACATCCAAGTTTGATGGCATTTCCTTATGATGGTTTGTGTCAGCCCTGTTGCTTGGGATGTGACATCCATTTTCACAGTACAGAATGGATTACTATGCACCTTTCTTGCAATCAGACAGTCTGTTTAGGCAGAGGTTCACCTCGGTACACCTTCCAGTACATTGATGTTCTCCCAACAACTGGAATAGGCAGTGTTTAACCCGGCTTGACATCTCAATCTTGGTCATTAGCAATCTGCCAGAGTAATAATCTAAGGTCTCCCAATTTAAGGATTCTGTCCCTCTCAGTTTGCTATGAGTGGCAATAACTGGCACATTGATGAACAGAAGATATCGCCCAATCATCCCTCACCATTGGAGCTGACTTTTGATAGGACTAAAATAACCATTTGCATTTATTTGGGCTTTGCAGCCACCCACATGCCACAGATAAAAACTAAGTGCTTGAAAATGTGATCATTCGCAGATTGTAGGTACAACAGCTACTTTCTCAATTTCCTTCACAACTTGTCTTTTTTGAGGTTGCAATTTCAATGTTGAGGATTGTACAAGTAAGGACAAGGTGATCTTTGTCCAGCTAACCATTTCATGATGCTCCTTGTTCTGAAGTCACTTATGACATAATGTTGCAGTGGAGAGGTGATTTTATGTGCCAAACACTTCAGCACCTTAATGGTCCAACCTTGATGAGACTTTATATTCTGCCAGTGATGTACATTAGAGAAGACTCTGATAGGTGTGAGAAGTCTGTCTCTGTACAAGCAAATGGTAGATAGTAAACTCGCTATATTAATCCTGCATATGGAGAGCCAGTAAGAAGGATGCAATACATGTGCTTCAGGTATTTATTAACTGTACCTTGAGATAATACACAGGAGGTTACATACATATGCGGTCAAAATTAATTATCCTCTCTGCTCTGTGCAAACATGTCTGGACAAGATGGAGTCACAGCTACAATGAGGCAGGATGTGACCACAAAGAAGATGAGGAGGAACATGCAGAAAGGAAGTATGGGAGTTACATCATCATCCATCATAACCATACAAACAGTTACAAACAATGGCCACAGGGTGGCAGCATAGCATCTCAAACATTGCATATAATATACATAACATGTAATAAATGGGTCCCAGTTAGGTGGGACAGCACACTCCCCATCTGAAATCCTTAGGATTTCACTATTTTCCTTCACATTATGGGGTAATGTCCATCTGGTTATCCAACAACGACTCTGGAACCTGAAAGACAAAAAGGAAAACAATGCAAAACACAACTATAATTAAATGGATGGACATGAAAAGTCCAAGGGCGAATATGCCTAGTCCATAGTTCAGGCAACATTGTTGAGGTAGTCCAGTGGTTGGAGACTGAGCCAATAGAAAGTTCATTGAGAGTACCTTCTGGCTTGACTGCAGATCTCTTAACAGGAAGTTTCAGGACAGTCTTGTATGTCGGCCTGCAGCTTTTAAAGTACCCTTGGTGAAATGTGCTTACCCCTTTTATGGTAATGTCCTATGAGCAGGGTAATAACATGGTGATATCCAGGAATATCCTTTTCTGGAATCTCTAACTTGGCTCTTGTGACAGTGTGTTCAAGCTTTAGCCATTTGGAGAAATGTTCAAGGCGATGACAGCTCAAACCAAACATCTCCTTGTATTTAGTGAAAAGACCATTAGCTTCAGGACAAATCTCTGGATTGTTGTCTTAGAGACTGAAGACATATTGAATAGAAGTTTCCTTACTCAGCAGGAACTCTGGACCTGTCAATCAAGAAGAATTTGCAAAGACACGAACAGATGCTGACCTGGTGGCACAATCTGCAGGATTGAGATGAGTTGGGACATAATGCCATTGCTCAGGTTTGGAGGATTTTCTAATCCTCTCAATGTGGTTACTGAAATAGACATAGAAGTGTTTTATCTGGTTTTAGATGTGACTTAGAACAACCTTGCTGTCTGTGTAATACTGAATGTCATCCACAGCTCTAGCTCACACTGTATAAAGTCTGCAATCTCTACAGCTAGTACAGTTCCACATAGTTCAAGCCTAGGGATGATATGCTCAGGCTTAGGAGCTAATTTGGCTTTCCCAAATAGAAATCCAACATGAACTTTATTGCAAGAGTCTGTTACCTTCAAGTAGGCGACAGTTTCTATAGCCTCAGTGGGTGTATCTGAGAAGATGTGGATTTCTTTTCTTTGGCTTGTGTCAAGAGATGCTGGAGTATAGCTTTGTGGTAGTAGGTGAATCCTATGCAAGTCATTTAGAGATTCTTTCCAAGACTCCCACTTTTGTTGGAAGGCAGTTGGGCATCCCAGTCCTCTTTAGACTCTCAAAACTGTTTTAACAGAAGTTTGCCTTGTACAGTCAAGGGCGCTACAAATTCCAGTGGATTATATAGGCTGTTTACTACTGAGAGAACACCACATTTATTAAATAGTTTATCTGTACAGTTAACTTGGAAACCAAGTTAAGGAGTCATTTAACAAGTCCCACCTTAGATTCAGACTTCTCTGTACTGGTGGATTGTCTATGCTTAGGTTCAAGTCTCTGAATTCTGTGGCCTGATCACTGGGTTGAAAGGCTTTCATGACATCAGCACTGTTGGAAGCAACTTTCTGTAATCTCAGACAAGCTTTAGAAAGAATACCTTGAGTCCTTTTGAGCAGATCTATGACTTCTTCAGTTGTGGGCTGTGAGTGCGTTGTCTACGTAGAAGTTTCTTTCAACGAAGTGTCGGGCATCCTTCACAAACTCTGACTGACCATCAGAAGTTGTCCTACATAGGCCATATGTAGCAACAGCAGGTGAAGGACTGTTACCGAAGACGTGCACTTTCATTGTCTCGGTGCCATAAAAACTTGATATAATTTCTGTGATCTTGTTGTACAATAAAACAATGGAACATCTGTTCTACACTCACCGGCCACTTTATTAGGTACACCTGTCCAACTGCTCGTTAACACTTAATTTCTAATCAGCCAAGCACATGGCGGCAACTCAGTGCATTTAGGCATGTAGACATGGTCAAGACATGGTCCTGCAGTTCAAACCGAGCATCAGTATGGGGAAGAAAGGTGATTTGAGTGCCTTTGAACGTGGCATGGTTGTTGGTGCCAGATGGGCTGGTCTGAGTATTTCAGAAACTGCTGATCTCCTGGGATTTTCACGCACAACCATCTCTAGGGTTTACAGAGAATGGTCCGAAAAAGAAAAACATCCAGTGAGCGGCAGTCCCGTGGGCAGAAATGCCCCTTTTTGATGCCAGAGGTCAAAGGAGAATGGGCAGACTGGTTCGAGCTGATAGAAAGGCAACAGTGACTCAAATAGCCACCCGTTACAACCAAGGTAGGCAGAAGAGCATCTCTGAACGCACAGTACGGCGAACTTTGAGGCAGATGGGCTACAGCAGCAGAAGACCACACCGGGTGCCACTCCTTTCAGCTAAGAACAGGAAACTGAGGCTCCAATTTGCCCAAGCTCATCGAAATTGGACAGTAGAAGATTGGAAAAACGTTGCCTGGTCTGATGAGTCTCGATTTCTGCTGCGACATTCGGATGGTAGGGTCAGAATTTGGCATCAACAACATGAAAGCATGGATCCATCCTGCCTTGTATCAACGGTTCAGGCTGGTGGTGGTGGTGTCATGGTGTGGGGAATATTTTCTTGGCACTCTTTGGGCCCCTTGGTACCAATTGAGCATCATTGCAACACCTTGTGGAATCTATGCCACGAAGAATTGAGGCAGTTCTGAAGGCAAAAGGGGGTCCAACCCGTTACTAGCATGGTGTACCTAATAAAGTGGCCGGTGAGTGTATATCAGCAGTTACAGCAACTGCCTCCTTTCTGAATCTCATAAGCACTCCTACCAGATTGTTGGTCAGGTTTGGACCAGTGAGGAGAACATCATTCAGAGATATGCCACAATGCTTGGCACTTGAGTCAAACACCACTCTGATCTTTTTTGGCGGATGATATACTCCAAAGGAGGGATGATGCCAGCACTCTTCGTGTTCTTGCAAAGGTGGAGCTGGTTCTGCATGGTTATTGCGAAATATCCTATCCATGAAGGCTACAAAAATATCTTTCATTCAAGCTTGTTTCTTAATGTACGTTGTAATAACATGAATCTGGATAGTGCATGTTCTCGGTTGTTTGGAGGCCTGGTTCTTACAGCGTGGAAGGGTAAGGGTGCGACCCAATGGTTAGATCCATCTTTCAAGAATCCACTGGCCATTATTTTAATAAACTCTCTGTCTTCTATAGACAAGGCTAATTTGTGGTCATTTTGTGTTGTACAAAACACTGATCCTCCTAAATCATTATAAGGGGTAAGAATGGTGTCCAGTGCCTGGATGAGGTTGGGGAACCTGGACAGTGGTTGTGGCTGAATCTTGTGCAGGTGGCTACCCACCATGCATTGCAACGGCGTTAAACGCTGCTTGTGGTTGGGATTTGTTAGGTGAAGTAGGATGCATAGCTGTAACATGTCTATCACTACTGCATTCAGCACACTTGATGACAGCCTTACAGCCTTTTGCAATGTGGTTTGACAAAGTGCAACACTTGTTACACACTTCAAGCTCGAGAGTATCTCTGTGTTCTTGCAAAGTCTTTGCCCTGAGTCCACCACATTCTTTTAGAAGACAAGGTCTTTTGTAAATAAGGCACAGACAATAAGGGTCCCTTTTCTTTAAGGACATGAGCATCCTGCCTAGTGGTGGAGGATGCTGCATGCGGGACGTTTGTCTTTCTAACAGATACTGTTCCCCTTAAGTCTCTACGTTTGCTTGTTGTGTTATCATACCTTGAGAATGATGATGAAGCCAGTAGAGTAGATTCAATAGATTCAGTCAAAGCAGGGATCATTCTTCTTCCGAGCTTGGTCAATGATGAATCTGGAAAAATAGAAGAAAGGGGAAAAAGACACATTGTGTTCTCTTTTGTATCTGGAACCTTGGTCTGCCCATTTTATTAGCATACCATGTGGTAGTTTGGACAGCAATGGGTTAATACCATGAGCAGTGTCAAGGTAACTCAGTCCTGACAGACGTGGGTAAATGTTAACCAATTCTATTTCCTTTAGTAGGTCACTCAGATTGTGGAGCTTGCAGTTATCCTTGCTACTGATCTTTGGGAATGCTTAAAGTCTCTTAAACAAGGCACTTTCTATAGCTTCAGAACTGCTGTAGGTCTGTTCAAGTCTCTCCCATGCAGCAGCAAGACCTTCCTCTGAGTGGCAGGAACTGCTCTCAATGTCTTCATTCATTTTGCAGATTCTGGGCCTAACCAGTTGACAAGCAGTTCAAGCTCTTCCCTGGCGGTGAGGTGAAGATCATTGATTACTGATTCAAAGGTTGATTTCCAGGCTCTATAGTTTTCAGCATGGTCGTCAAACTTTGAGAGACTAATGTTTATCAACTCCCTGCATATCATACATCTGGCAAAGTCCGACATGTCTGATCTCCCACTCCTTGTTGCTGGATTACGTTGTGATGTCTCTAGCATATAATTCTGGAGAAAATTATGTAGAATAAGGATTAAGCTGGGGTTTAGTCTCTGGAGGATCTGCTGGCTGGATGCTGGAAATTACCTTATCATCAATAGGTGGCAACATCAGTTGCTGTGTGGGTACATCTGTGTGGTAGGTTAGAAGTGACACTGCCATGTTAACCTTAAAAGTCTCTGTTTTAAGAGTTAAGTCATTGTGGCTATCAGGAGGTACAGACGATTGCTTTAACACATAGCTGACAGTCCAGTCAGCTGGGTCTTCCTCTTCTCCTGGGAAATAGCAGTGTGGAACAGTATCTTGGCCTAATGCTTGTTCAAGAACTTTTAGTTTGTCTAAGGCAGCTGCTTCTTCTTTTTCCATTTGGAGAATTGTTAGCTGGGCTTTTGCCTCCTTCTTAGCCATTTCTGATTTTATCTCTGCTTCCTTCTTAGCAAAGGTATTACTAACACTCTCCCGTGCTTCACCCACACTCTGGAACTCACTGCCCCAACACATCAGACTCTCCCCCACTTTCACCACCTTCAAAAGCAACCTGAAAACCCATTTCTTCAGGCTTGCCTATAACCTACACTAACCTGTTGTCACTACTTCCTCCACAAACATGTCTGCCCCTCACCTTCTGTCTCTTTCCCCCTCCTTGTAGATTGTAAGCCCTCGCGGGTAGGGTCCTCTCTCCCTCTGTCGTGCCAATTGTCATTATTCACTTATCATTGTACTCGTTTGATTTATGTTATGTATGTTATCCCCTCGAATGTACAGCGCCCTGGATTCAATGGCGCTCTAATATACTTAATAATAATAATAACACTGGCTTCTTCTGCATCTGCACGGATCCCTATGAGCTTGTCATGTAATGCTGACCTTCTGGAACGAGATGATCTGAAGGATGAAGATGTATGTCTAGTAGAAGCTGATTGATGTGACTTAACCTCTTGCAGGTGTGCGATGCGGAGTTCTGCCTTATCCTTGGCGTCTTGTACTAAAGTATCTTTTCCTTGGAGCAGAGTCTCTCTCTCTCTCAGCTACCTCTGCTGTGGCATCAACATCAGAGTTATTCAGGAATGTGATATACTTCACAGACAGTCTCTGGTAGCGATCATAAGCAGCAGATAAATGAGTATCTGATATGCTACCTATTGTTCTCCATAAAAGAAGTCCCTCAAGCCTCCATAGAGATTTCACCCTTTTAGATGCTGTGTTGGCGGCACCCTCTGGGTTTGCTTGATGTAGCTAAAGAGACCAAGGAAAGCGAGACGACCTCTTATAAAAGCTTTTTCGAGCATGTTGCCCAGATACAAAAGAGGATTGCTAATATCATGCCTTTAATTAAGGAATATCTTCTCAGGGTCAAAGAGGCCCAATGTAGAGTACATAATAGGTAGGGCAGAATTAGACAGTTCCACACAGGGGATCGGTTACTTGTGCTTTTACCCATCATTGCAAGCAAATTCCTTGCAGGGACTCTTTGAAGTTCTTGAAAAGGTTGGAGAAGATAACTATAAAATTCACCAACCAATTATAAGGAACCCTACCCAGGTGTATCATGTAAACCTCATCAACCCCTGGAGAGATAGGGAGACCCTGGCATGTCAGGGACAAGATATTCTGGTGCCCTAGGCAAATAAGGCAAAGAGCGCTCCCCACAATAGGAAAATTCAGCCCCATCCATGCCTCCTTTCACCCCCTTCCTGCCTTGCATGAAGTGGAGCCCTAGGCAATCAGCTACCTTTGCCTACCTGTCGTCCCAGCCCTGTTCCCTGGAAACACCTTGCTTGCTTTCCCAGCCAGAAGTCGATGTTCAAGATGTCATATTTGCAGACACCCTCTCACAGTCCCTAAGTCACTAAAGCAGCAATGTAGAAAATTGTTAGAACACAATAAGGACATGTTCTCTGAGTTGCCTGGTCTCAACATGAGGTTCGGTGATAATCTCATGCTCAATAACAGAGGTACGGTAAACCTGAAGTCATACAGGATTTCTGAGGCCTGCAGACATCCGCAGACAAATGATTTCACAAGAGGTGGAAGCAATACTAAATTTGGAGGTCATTAAGGAGTCCAAGAGCAAGTGGTCAACCCCAATAGTCTCGATGCCAAAACCCAATTGGGAGTAGTGCTGTTTTAACAACTTTAGAAAGCTTAATGAGGTCTTTAACGTGCACGCCTATCCTATGCCAAGTGTGGATGAATTTATTTAAAAAAATAGGGCCGGCCCATTACATTACCCCACTGGACCTTACAAAAGGGTATAGGCAAATTTCACAAAGGAGGCCAAGAAAAAGACTGCCTTTTCCACCTCTGAGGGGTGTTACCAGTACATAAGGATGCCTTTTGGGTTACATGGAGTGCCTGCCACTTTTCAAAGGGCAATGGATCGTAACCTGATTCCTCACAAGAAGTATGCCACCACGTACTTAGATGATATTGTTATATTTAGCCATGACTAGGGAAGTCATCTGAGTAAAGTGCAGGCAGTCTTAGATGCCTCATGGAAAGCTGGTTTTACAATCAACCCAAAAAAAGTGCTATTGGCATGGCAGAGGCGAGATATCTGGGGTATATCATGGGAAGGGGTTTAATTAAACCCCAGATAAGCAAAGTTGACGCAATACAAATTTGGCCACGCCCACTAAGAAAATTAAAGGTGAGGGTGTTCCTGGGAAACATAGGCTAATATAGACGCTTTGTCCCTGACTTTGCCACAATAGCAGCCCTGTTGACCGAGCTCACCAAAGAGATACAGTTGGTTATGGATAAGTGGTCTTCAAAGGCTGAAAGAGCATTTAATGAGCTCAAACTTTCCCTGTATAGGCAGCCAGTCTTGGTAGCACCTAATTTCACAAAATAATTTGAGTTGCAGACAGATGCATCTGATGTAGTCCTGGGTGCGGTAATGTCTCAGGACATAAATGGAGAGGAGCACTCTATATTGTATCAAAGCCATAAGCTTTCCCCAGCTAAGAAAAATTATTATTATTCCACTGCAGAAAAAGAGTACCTAGCCATTAAGTGGGCATTACATGAAGTAAATGAGAGCAAAAAGAGGAATAATGGCAGGATAACAAGCTGGACTCTTGCAATACAAGATTTTAAGTTTGAAGCTGAAATGAAAATGTACTATCTAGAATGTACTGTTTGGTGGTTGAAGGTGCCTAGCCCCTCGGCTTTGGGGTGGGTATTTGAAAAGTCACAAGGTGCCATGGTCAATGGCCAATATGTGTCACTGAGGTGTCTAGCCTTGGTGAAGTAAGCCGGTAGTCTAAGTAGTGCCCCAGAACATGGGTTCTTTGGACTGTGGACATTCACTCTACTGCTACTATGCAAAGCCATTATCACCTTACTATCTTGGCATCATGCTTTATTCTGTTACTTACTTCTTTAATGTTTTATATTGTTAGACTCAACTTAAATTTTTTATTATAATTTGTTTTGTTTATCTGCAATGTGGGAAGGGTTTAACACATAGCCAGCTAATACTGAGAAACTCTGAGAATTGCTGTCTATGGACTGAGACGTTGGTTAGTTTCCATTTTGATAGAAGATGCACAGTTAGTTTGGAGTGAAAGTCTCAAACAGTGACCTTTGCACCATTGACCAGAATGAAAGCTCTATACAAAGTATGAGAGACTGAAATTGTAAACAATGCTGTTGTAAGGGTTGAGTGTTTCCACTCCATCCCTCCCGTTAAAATATTCTAGATCATCTAGAAACTATATAAAAGGCTAGCACTCAGAGCCATTGGGTGTTCTGCAGATACAGGCCAGTGGTTAGCAGAAGGGATTCTTCCAGACTGCCTGTTTGACCAGAAGAAGATTATGAAAATACCAAGCCACAGATTCTGGGTCACCAGCCCTTTGACCCAGCAACAAGCTAGACAACTGAGCCACAGAACCTGGAACACCAGTGCTTCAGCTAGCATACCAGATTACTGAGAGAGAGGGACAGCGAGCCCAGGCCTTTCCTCAGCACAGAGCCTTTGCCTACTAGGAAGAAAACTGGTGAAGTGGTGGTCAGGGCCTTGCCTGTATTGTGTTACATTTGAGTTCCTCCATTAAAGAAGTGCACTGGTTTACTGCAGACCCCTGATGCTCTGGACCTGTTTCCCATTGGGGTGCACCATGCCTTACCAACCCTTCCAGAGAACAGTAACACGACAGTGCCTGGAAAATCCAGCATAGAGTTTGGACCACTCCAAACCCATGTACTGCAAAGAGAAAATGGAAAATGAGAGAGAAGTATAATTAATGTCTCAAGGGAATCATATAAAAGTTTTCTATGAACTGCAATATGGGACAGAAAAGAATCAGAGGACAGGAAGCTATTATAGTAGCAATTGTTTTAGTTGTATTGTTTTTCTTTTTTACTTACAGGTCCTCTTAAAAGGGTATTCCCACTTCAGACATGTTTGATAGATGCAAGTTCACCTCTAGCACCTACATCTATCTGGAAAGTGTGAGTCCTCTTACCCTCATTTGTGCCGTGGCAGCAGCGAATGGACAGGTGGCTTCATGTTCGTGTCGGTTTCTGATTGCTCCTATGGGAGTTCTGGGTTCAGCCAACCAAGTATGTCCTGTATTTATTTGTGGATATACTAAATACCTCTTTAAAAATTGTCCACATTTTTTTGTACTTTACCTGTCAAAGTAAAATATTCAAAGTTGTGCTCTGTATATAAAGCATGTCTGTGTCTGACTCACATGAAGAATGCTCACCTTACAGTCTTCAGTAGGGACTAGGGAGCCTGGAATTCTGCTGGAATCTCTTAATGACGTTTAAGGGGCCGTCTACACGGCATGGTTTATTGGTTGGTCTTTCAGATGGTTTTCGAATTTAGAAACTGTCTGAAAACCGTCAAGCAACTATCCCCACAGACATCAATAGAAAATCCGTGCAGCAGTCCACACTGAATGGATTTTCTGCTAGATGGTATTTTACACCTCCTGCGTTCCGAAAAACTTAGAACATGCACAATCTTCCACCTGGTGTCATGATCCGGTGCTGTCAGTGGGCACTGACCCGTCGATCGTCGGTATATGGTGGATCCTCTGCGCCCCTGCGAGCGTAGATGGTGTAAGTCGCAGAGGTACCCAAAGTTCAGGACAGGGTTCCAGGTGTTGATACAGACAACAGGACACAGCAGGTATAGCCGTAGGTGGGTAGTGCAGTCCCAAGACAGTAGCGGACTTTGTACAACGACAGGTATACAGCAGGTATATAGCGGATTGGAGCAGCCACAGGTATTCAGCAGATAACGGGTACAGATAGCACACAGGTAACGCACAGGCAATCAACAGCGATACAGCAGCCAGGGGTCAAGTGATATGTAGACAACAATGAACTGACCAGGAGCAAAGGCAGGAAGTTCCTTATATAGCCAGGGGTCATAGGTCACAGACAGGAAACTTTAACACTGCCCCTTTAAATACTTGTGTAGTGCCACGCGCACCCTAGGGAGCACTCGTATGCGCACAGGACGCCAGGAACCCGGAGGAAGCAGCGGAGACGCGGAGCTGCCGGCACTGAAGCACAGACAATAGCCGGGCAGGTGAGTATAGCGCAGGGGCCACAGCAGAGGCACGGGCACGACTGCAGCCATGGCATGCAGCGTCACACCTGGTTCTGGTTTTCGGGCAGAAGGTGTGCATTTCGATGGTAGAGGTGGATGGGCGAATCCGCAGACTGCGGACAGAACTTTCCCCCCAAATCATGCAAAAGACGACAAAATACCGGCCAGATTCTAAAACAATATCCAACCGGTATTTTGTACAAGCTGTATGGACGCACCCTAAAGGTGCAAGGAATTAGGATGTACAAGTTGTTACACAATATCAGTGCATACAGTATAAGAAAAAAAAATCAATGTACAAGTGACATTCGATGCCGGTAAAATCTAAAAAAAGAACAGTGCACTGAAGAAAGTGAAGAAAGAGATTTACTACAGAGAAAGGGTTAATGGGTGAAGTACCAATCCCTCCGCCTTTCTTTCTCCCCAAACAGTTTATATCACCATTCAGTGTTGCATCATTGTGTAACCCCAGCCCTGGTGATCTCTGGTCGGAAACATGAAAAAACTTTACAGTAACGTGCTTCCCCCGGCTATAAAGAAAGTAAATAACACAGACTGCTTTAAGTGAACTTCTCGTGCTCAGTGACTCAGATCTGGGGGGGTGGCAAAAAAAGGAAAAAAACTCATAAATTGCTGGTGATAAGGGTTAAAGACCAGAGTATAAATAGGTCTCCTCTCCTTCATTTTTGACATTAGAAACGTGATTCTAAACTAAGAACTAGGTTCCCAGGGCAAAGACATTTTTATTTCTTGATAGGTGTAATAGGGAACTTTATTACAGAGATATTTATTTCACTTTTTATATATTTTTTGTAATTGAATATACACAGGATTTATATTTTTTCTGCAATTATTTTTTTATCTATTTATATTTATTTTGCATCATTATTTATAATTATGGACAACTACATGAATAAAATGAAAGGGAAGCACTTTGCCTTAAAGCAAGGGTTTTTAGCGAAGGGGCTGTATCTCATTGCATTTGCTCTTAGTAGTTTTAAATTGGGGCTAGCTAGTCCAATTAGAAACAGCAGTCCAATTCTTGGCTTCGCAGACCAGGTTCGACTAAGACACCTGTATGCAGACAATGAGCACACACATCTACATCTCCAGATCACCCCTGAAGGTGAAGTCAGTGGCACCAAGGAGAAGAACTTATATAGTAAGTATTTGGATGTCTATCTTTCTGTTACAACTTCTATGTTTATGATTTTCTTAAGTTATTCTTTTAAAAAGCATAAAAATCAGGTATGACTATAATTATTGTAGTCTCACCTCACTGGGGTCCAGGTAGCTGAGACCTGGTCAGCTGTTTGAAGCAACATCACACTGAAAAGATGGTGATCACCAATCATCACAAGAGGTTTCCTGATAATAAAAAAAATGTTCTACAGACATGAAATATAAATGTTTTCATTCCTGTAAGAAATAAGGAAGAAAAATGACCAGTGACAGCCTCAGGCTCTGTTAAACAACTCTCGGGTCTTTGTTGAACAGCCCATATCTAAACCCCTGTGAATGTGACACAGGAGAACCTGAATTTTTTGGGGAAAGTATTATACAGCAAATTTCTACTGGTCATGATGACTTTGCAGTAATGCTTTAATCTCCCACTGTGGACTGAGAACTTGGCTCTAAACTAAAAAAAAAAAAACTTAACACATGAAACATCCAGGGAGTAAAATAATGTTATGTATCATTCAGCAAAAGCTAGTGAAAAAGACCTACCTTAGTGTAGTAGGAGGCTACCATATCAGGTTATTATATAGACTTATCTAAAAAGTATGTAGGTGTCACCAAGTCATCAGATGATATAGAATATGCTGATTATGCCAGAAATCAAAGCTCTCTAAAGGAAGTAAAGAAGAATTCAAAGGTCACTGTTCATCTGCTTTGGTGGCCCTATAAACAGTAAGTGTGAGCATTTATGGCACTATTTGCCATCTCATCAGCATTACATCAGACACATTACATAATGTACTTCTGAAGTTCATAGACGAACAAGTCACATGAGCCAGTTAAAGTATAACCAGGAATGAGATATGCGGAAACTTTTATTAATAACAGTAGTTTATAATTATCACTTTACGTGAACATTTTGCCCTTAATGCTATAAATCTGTTTTCAATGTCAATGGAATAATGCAGGTGTGTACCAGAGACATACTAGTGCATCTGAAAAAATGAGAATATCACTGAAAAGATAATTGATATCAATAATTTAAGTCAAATAGAGAAACCCATATATTGATTAGACTTATTACAGTATGAATTATAAGGTTTAATATAATACATTTGTGAGATCTATAACAAATATAAATAGTCCTGGAGAACCCCTTTATTTTTCAATGATATTCTTATTTTTTGAGATGCACTAGTATATAGTGTGTTCACAGTTCTATCATATTTCATCAGAGGGATTGTACTGCATTTAGCACTACATGTACTGTCCATCAAAATAATAGATACCATGAAAGAATGCAGATGGACGCCCTGTAAGTCAATGTGGTCCGTCAGGCATTATTGGATGAGTCATATGAGGCTTATATTGTAAGCCATGAAGATGTGAACAGAGGCTGACAAAGTATGTTTCACAGTACATTTGAATGTGTCAAGTAACTAAGAAATTTTTAGGCTAGTTTTTACGGTTTTGTGGTGATCTGGGTCCAGTTCAGTAGAACCGCATGTATAGTTTGGGTCTTGTGGCTTTTAGATGAATCCATATGAAACCAGTCTCATCACAGACAACTGCTTTCACATGGAGCTTGGCAAACAGCTGATTTGCTCTTCCATTGCTGCTATAGGTAGTTTTAGTTGGGGCTATTTAATTAATAGGCCTCTCTGTAACACATAAATAAATCAAATCCACCACAGAAAAAGTTGTTCCTCCTTATTTATGTATAGAGTACATAAATGACTCTAATATAGAGAGGTTTTAGTTATAGTACCAATATATGTGTCTCATGACTATGAACAAGATAAGGGGAACATCTCTCCTTATGGAGAGCACCAGTTAAGGTGTGTAGTGTTTTGATTGCCTTTTAGCCCACTACTAAGCATCTGCATATCACAAGGCATTATGGGAAAGGCATGGAGATGCTTAGTAGTGGGCTAAAAGGCAATCAAAACACTACACACCTTAACTGGTGCTCTCCATAAGGAGAGATGTTCCCCTTCTCTCAGCCACTCATTGCCTCCCACCCAGTCAAGCCAGTATCACTCTGCTCTACACTGACGAGGGGCAAAACCCCGAAATGGTGTATGTAGATGAACGATATTGGCTTGACTAATATTCCTTTTTGCTTCTCAAAGATTCAGTGAATCAGAAGTAAATTAAGGATTTGTTACAACCTATAGAGGGCGCAGTGAGCTTCCCAACTCCTTTCCCATAATGCCTTGTGATATCAACAAGATAGAAATGATAGAGAACCTAAAGGCCAATCCAGATGTCCATCATTTCCATACTGAGTGGATACAGATGCAGAGGTCAGAATCTCAGGACCATGGCCAGTAGCCGTGTTGGTATTAGGAGCTCCCAAGTGAGAATAGCACATTCTAGTTTTATATTACTAAACTCTTATCCTGCTGTGAATAAAAACTATGCAAAACTGCATGTGTATCGCCATGTTCTGATTGACCAGAATTTGAATTCTATCCATCATAAATTCAGATCTCACACCATATTTTGCTGTTTAGGTCTGCTGGAAATCAAAGCAGTAAAGCCAAGTATTTTGGTGATTCGAGGAATGAAAACCACTCGATATCTTTGCATGGACTCCAGGCATCACTTGTATGGATCGGTAAGTGTCAGATGAAACATATATAATGTTTGGTTCAAAGTCACTGGATGTCACTAAGAGTAAAATCCTGAACATTTATTTCCATAATGTTAAGGGCTGGTCTTTCTTTAGAAAACCTCTATGTATGCCCTGTCAAGGAAAGCTTAGCGAACTGAGTGGGATTTATGTAGCGCACTGTACTTCAAGGCTGTCTTCACACTACTATTAGTAGCTCCAATACCAGTTCTGCCTAATTTGGTAGATAGAACTGTACAGCACGCAGCACTACTCATCCAGTCAAAATGCTGGACACCAGGACAGGACCCAACAGACCTGACTATACACTATGGCGCTCCAGCATTCTCAGGACATTCAGTTTGGGTTCACACTGTGCTTTGGCCCTATTCGGGACTGATGCTGTTATCTATCAGGATACTTAAAAAAAAAGTTATCCTGACAGATCCAATGACACATCCATAGGGAACAGAAGTGTAAACATAGTTTCCTTTGGACTACATTAGCTGTTTCAAGAATGTAAACGCTTTCTGTGCCATTCAAAATAGCATGGTCAACGGCAATATTTTGTCTAGCACAGAAACAGAGCAAATGAAGTCCAAAAGTGATTAGTTTTCACTGTTGTTCCCTATGGATGCATTGCAGGATTCATTGAAAACCCTTTTTTTTCGGGTACCTGACGGAACCGCAGCAGGGGGCCCCCAAGGGCTTTACAAAGCAGGGTGAACCCAGCCTTACTTTTTGTGGTCATCTGGTAAATGCTTTGGACAATGGGCAATAGAGTAGCCAATACATGTTGTATAGTACAGTAGAAATTTGTCAAAAGACCGCCCTTCTATCTCGCGACCAGACTGCAATACGTCATTTCAGTTCCTATTATGTACTGTGCATACAAGTCATAATTTTCAAGAAGGCCATTATTTCATGCAGATGTTGTTGGTTGTTTCTGAGAGTTTTCATTGTAGATCATTATTCTGTGGCTACTGTTTATTCAATGAAAATAAATTCCAGTAAAGTAAAATATTTTTTTGTCCAACGTTTGTATTAACAGATGGTTTATAAAGAAGATGATTGCAATTTCCGTGAAGTGCCACTAGCAGATGGATACAACTTATATTACTCAGAAAAACATCCTGCTCCTCTAACCCTTACTCCAACCAAAGGGCACCATATGGAAACGCTGGTCCTTTTTTTGCCCCTGGGACTCAAACACTTGGAGTCGTTTTATTCAGAAGCATTTCCCTTTAAAAACCAACCTGGGAGCCACTTAGACATAGAAGATCCTCTTAGCATGATAGACAGATCCAGTATCTTCAGTCCTAGCCTGGATTCATAGCCTGTAGAGACTCTTCTCCAAAGAAACTTTACCCCCTATGGTTTCTCTATTGATTTTAATTTACCAAAGAGCAAATTTGAAGACTATTGACAGCACTCAAGGCAAGAGAAGAGTGAGAACTGAAGTCTAAGCAAATAAACAGTTGTTATGCAAGATACAGTTACATACAGCATTTGTCATCTTGTGTGCCCAGTGACCCATCTAATAATGATCAAAATGAGACAACCGAACACAGTAAAAATATCATAGGACAAGGTCTCGATGCACTACAGACAGAATTCAGAATGTAAATGTTGTACCTTAAACTGTATAGAAAAAATCTGGACTGTTCTTTTGTGATCCAGTATCTATGTCTCCTATTCATGCTATTTTAAAACAAGAGGGATGAAGGTAACATGACAAAATTACTTTATGTGTCTTGGAAGTCTCTTACCTTTTTTGATGCTTATATTGTAATCTTGAGGACTTT
Organism: Phyllomedusa bahiana; assembly: GCA_025379985.1. Lineage (NCBI taxonomy): Eukaryota > Metazoa > Chordata > Amphibia > Anura > Hylidae > Phyllomedusa > Phyllomedusa bahiana. The sequence continues at coordinate 37,847 of JAODAL010026898.1, forward strand.
GGTCTGTCTTTTTCAATTTTGATTTGAGGTCTTTAGTTTTGCTTTTTTAGTATAATGCATTGTGTTTATCACTCCTTTACACATGACCTGTACTTTTATTATGAAATGCCACAAACCTGCAAGTTATAATGGAGATTTAATGCACTTTTTCTCCTGTCAGAACCAGGATTGGGTTTAAAAAAGGGAATACGTTTTTTCTCTCATATTTACATTTGCTATAATAAGCTGTCACAAGATGCAGGAAACTGCTCAGTGTAATACTAGCCTTGGTGATGTGTTATGTGCCGCCATTACAACCATCACCAGGAAAGTAAAAAAGCCATAAAATTACCAAATGTCACAGAAATAAGGACTTTGGTGTGAACTGTGAAGATATACTCACACATAGCAGATTTGTTGCAGAAATTTCTACAACAGTCTCATTCATCTGAATGTAGTTGACAAACATTCATGCACATGTTACAGAATCAACTTCAGATGTATGGAATTGGATTTTTCACATAAAAAATTGTGAAGAATCTGCCACTTGTGAGCATATTGAAAGCATGTTATTCGAAACTATGTGGCTGGTCTGAATACATTTTATGTGATGTGTATGTTAAGAATAGTGTTTTAAACAATGAGTTTGTACAGTTTGTCAGTGCTGTAGTGTCATAACTTCCTGTTGACATTATGTGCTTCCTGTATTATTACTATTGTATGTTATATTTTATTTATTTATCTTATTTATTTATTTGTATTTTGAATAATATGTATTGTAAAATATTTATTTATTGGCTCATAATGTACAGATGTTATTTATTTAAATAAAAACAGGCTATTTATCAAACCATTTACATGTATGTATTGTATGTATGTATAGCTATGCTCCTATGGCCACAGTTCACAAAATCTATTCATCAGGACTAAATTGTTGTTGCATGTATACTTTAAAGGGGTTTTGCCATGAAGTAAAATTGACGTGGGTAGTTTGAAAATTAAATAATAAATATTTTCACCATTCATTATTATTAAGAATTCAGCACCATTTTTGTTTTAGCTGCTCCTTTAGTGATTCATTGTTTACAACTCATCTCCAAGGGATACGGCCAGGGCTGTGAGCTCCTCAGTCCCGGTCGCACATACTCAGACATCACCGCTCTTCTCAGGTAGCTACTGAATGTTCAAACCCCGGGTGCTGTCACTCTACTCCTGTCCTTTTAGTAATAAATCAAACAGTGCAAATAAAAAAAAGAACCCTCAATGAGCTATGTGCATTGATAAAGAGGAGAAAAGATCCTGCAGGGATGGTTCCTGCCGGGATTTGAACCAAGGACCCTTGTGCTGTAACGCAAAAATGTTACCTCTGAGCTACAGTGTAGCTACTTACAATTATATACATAAACAGAGCTTTCTTTGACGAGAGAGAGGAAAGGCCTGGTGATGTCATACTGCTGGGTCACATGATATGCAATTCAAACAAATCACAAATACCCCCTTCTGAGCACAGAGCTGAATGCAGGAGGTATGAAATGAGATCGTGGCAAAACCCCTTTAAGGTTAAAAAACAACCAGTGCGTATTCCCTCTATGAACCAGAATAGAGAGTCCCTCTGTAGCAACGGCTCCTGTTTTATGGACTTGAACAATCATTATATGATATATCTAGCCATTTACCTGAATGGCCACTCTGTTATACTACATTACTACTGAAGCAGCGAATGCATTGGGAATGTCTTCTTGGCCACAGCAAGGGTGTTCTATACCAGAACAAAGACAACTTACTAACTAACTAATGTATTAAAGTGTATGGCTTCAAACCATTAAGAGAATAGCATAAGGGCAGACTTTGGACATGCACTTGACCCATCTTTAGATATATCACAGTATGCATTTGATTACTCTTTTTTGGTGTATGTTATGTACCTTTCTAATATGGCTCACAAATGTGGTGTAATAAGAGCCTAAGGGGCCGTTTACACGGCAGTGGACAAATACCGGCCGGTTTCCCCCCTCCCATTGAGATGCACATGTTCTGTCCGGAAACCGGACGGAAGAGTGTGCATGTTCAATGTTTTGTCGCCGGTCCGCCGGCGACAAAACCGCCGGGCGGAAAACCCGTGCAGTGGGGACTGCTGCACGGGTTTTCCATATAGCACAATTGTGCTAATTTTCGGCCGGCTTTTCAGGCGGTCTGAAAAACCGCAAACCGGCTGAAAAACCGTCCGAAAACCCTTGCCGTGGGGACATGCCCTAAGTGATGTTCAGATTATGTAAGTGATCTCTGTTTAGTGTGTACACTCGAAAAATCTATTAGTGTACACATAAGCATGAACATAGGGCTACCCCAAAGGAGGCCCAAAAAGTGTCCATTTAGTTTTCATTATTATTGTTTATTTTAAAACACTATTAATTCCAGGGCGGTGTACATTCAAGAGTGTAATATACATACAGTGTCAGACAAAGTACAATGGCAATGATAAATGAGTAACAATTAGTACAGAAGGAGAGAGGACCCTGCCCGCAAAGGCTTACAATCTAATCAGGACAATATAACACCATATTTGTGAAAAAATAAAGTAGAGAATAATGTAATTTATATATTCTGCATCATGTATGTTTTCTAAAAAATGGGGCCCTACGAGTAAAAGGTCCAACAGCCGTACTAAAAAGATTTCCCCCGGGAACTTACCTGCCTTACGCGTAAGGACCCCCATGTATAAACTTCTAGTAAAAGGACTTTCTTGGTGCCCTTTCAATCAATCAGAGCTCATTTTACCTGATTGGTTCCTAGGGGCAAAAAGACAGTTTTTACACCTAAAGTTTTTCATACATGCCCCCCTAGCTTTATAGGTCATTAAAGGTATTCAAAAGCCTGTGAATATGTGATATAGGATTATCATACAGGTTAGATATTGCCAGTAGATGCTGGAGCCTTGTTTGTCTAAGACAAGTCATCAAAGCCCAACACATGACCTCTGAAAGGGTTTAGCAGACAAAGTACACCAACAAAGTAAAATGGCACTTGCTCTCCTTTCAACTCAAATTTCTGTGGAGGGCACTTAATCAGCCTATTATAGTTTATTGCCCACTAGGCGAGCCACCCAAAAAAACAAGATAAAGTGTTTGGTGCCCCCCAAGTTAAAGCTGTTCTAATCCGCATCAAGTGACTTTAAGCTGAACGGTGGGGGGTTTGCTGACAAACTACGCCGAAGCCCCAACCGCTGACACCAGGTGTGGATCCTATTATCACCCGCAGGAAAATTTGGTAGCGGGGGGACCATGCCAGGGATGAAGTCAAAGGGGGCCCCTGTTTCACCAAGCCCCCGAAAAGGGGGATGGACTTTGCTGCGGGGACCCCCGGTCGTTACCCCTGACGTGGCTACCGCGGGACAGCCGGGGCAGGACAGGAATCCAGGGGGGGAATAAGGGAAAAACAAACATGTGGCAGGGTACAGGGGATAAACGTACCATACACCACAGGAAAAGGCAGGAACTGGAAAAGGGAACACAGCAGGGATTAAACCCGGGGAAACGGCAGGAAACACCCGGAACCGGGGAGCACAACAGGACAAACACAGCAGGATACAGGAGACAACAAAAACCACGGTCCGGGTGGTCAGGGCTCAGGGGGAACAGGTACTGGACCAGCAACTCAGGGTTTTAAAAAACCCCAAAAACAAAACGAAGCCCGGGGAGGAGCTCAAATGGACAGCATGAGCTGAAAACTGCAACAAAGGCGGGGCCCCGAGTAAAGGGAAAACACTTCCTCTTATAGCCAGAGGGCAGAGGGGAAGAGGGAAGGTGGGGACAGGACAGGAAACAATAAATAGGAAGAAGCTGCCGCGCGCGAGCCCTGGAGGCACCGGGCACAGACAGGACCCCGGAACAACAAGACAGGACAGGGGAATACAGGAAGGCACGCACGCGATGGCCATGGGAGGGACCGCGGCGGGAACCTGACAGACCCCCCCCCTCAAACCCTCTCCTCCCCTTCCCAAATCACAAAAATAGCATTCCCCCAGGTCGGGCCCCCCAAATAATGGGGGCAACCCCAAAACCTTCCCGTAAAAAATACAGGGGTAGGGAAAAAAGGTTTTAAAAAAAAGGGAGAACAAACGGGGCACTGCAAGAAAGGAGGACTCAGGGCGGGGAAAACAACAAAAAGGGTACGACGCTCTGGGGGACCATAGCTAGGCAAACAAACGGACCTCACTGTGGGGAAAAAACTCAAACCCCATTTTTGCCTTATTCTTTCTCGTCTTTGGATTACTTAACCCTTCTTTTCGTCTCCCTCTGTGAAAAATCTCCCCCTCCAATCGTCCTGAATGCAGCAGCCAGGCTTGTCTTTCTTTCCACCGCTATACTGATTCCCCACCCTGTTCAGTCACTGCACTGGTTGCCTATCCTACAGATACAACATAAACTCATCACTCTCACTCATAAAGGTCTCCACAACGCTGCTCCTCCCTACATCCCTCCCTCATCTCTGTCTACTACCCCACCCCCTCTTTTTCCGCTCTGCTGATGATATCAGGTTACACTCATCAATCATCCCGAACCCTCCCATCCCCGTCTCCAAGCTCCTGTCGGCACCATTCTCTGAACATGCTACCGCGGCGTCAGGCACACTCAGAACTCCATAGCTTAAAGGCCCGGAATACACTTCTCCCCTCTGGCCTACCAGAATCCCTAAAGCAAACCCCACCCTCCCCCCTCCCCCCCACCTCCCTAGCGCACCATCCTTTTCGGCACTTAACGTATATGATGTACTGTTTTGGGTGGCGGGTTCATCCGAATTCTACATAAAACAACCCATATTTATGCACATGGCTGGACCATTGTAATCTACACTTCTTCCCCTTCGTCTCTCCCGACACCCTAATGATTGTAACCCTCTTGGAGCAGGGCCCTTTTCACCTTGTGTCTCATCTGTAAGTAGCTTTTTTTTTGCAATGTATTTCTTTTGTCTGTACCTACACCCTCCAAATTGTAAAAGTGTTGGGGAAATATGTTGGGCCTATATAAATAAAATTATTATTATTATTAATTTTTATTATTAGGCAACAGACGGACTCTCTGGGCGGGACCATGAGCTAGGCAACAGATGGACGCTCTGGGCGGGACCATGAGCTAGGCAACAGACGGAAAGCTCTGGGCGGGACCATGAGCTAGGCAACAGAAAGGACGCTCTGGGGGGACCATGAGCTAGGCAACAGACGGACGCTCTGGGCGGGACCATGAGCTAGGGAACAGACGGCGCTCTGGGCGGGACCATAGCTAGGCAACAGACGGTACGCTCTGGGCGGACCATGAGCTAGGCCAAACGGACGCTCTGGGCTGGACCATGAGCTAGGCCAAACGGACGCTCGGGCTGGACCATGAACAGGCCAAACGGACGCTCTGGGCTGGAAACCATGAGCTAGGCCAAACGGACGCTCTGGGCTTGACCATGAGCTAGGCCAAACGGACGCTCTGGGCTGGACCATGAGCTAGGCCAAACGGACGCTCTGGGCGAACCATGAGCCAGTGGACAGGGATACTGACACTCTGGGCGAACCATGAGCCGGCGGACAGGGATACTGACACTCTGGGCGAACCATGAGCCAGCGGACATTGATACTGACACTCTGGACGAACCATGAGCCAGCGGAGAGGGATGCTAACACTCCGGGCGAACTATGAGCAAGCAGACAGGAATACTGACACTCAGGGCGAACTATGAGCCAGAGGACAGGGATACTGACATTCTGGGTGAACCATGAGCCAGCGGACAGGGATACTGACACTCTGGGCCAACCATGAGCCAGCGGACAGACAGAAAGATGCTCTGGGCGAACCATGGGCCAGGGACAGAAGAAAGATGCTCGGGCGAACCTAGCCAGCGGACGACAGACAGAGTTGGGGGGAACCCTGGCCCGGGGCAGCAGACAGATTTCTCTGGGGAACCAGGGGGCCAGCGGAAGGACAGACAGATTGCTAAGGGAAACCAGAGCCAGGGAAAACGAGCTCTGGGCGAACCATGAGCCAGGGCAGACAGACGCTCTGGGCAACCTAGCCAGGGCAGAAGACGTTGGGGGAACCATGAGCCCCCGGGGCGACAGAAGACGCCGGGGAACCATAGCCCCCGGGACAACAGACAGACGCCTGGGCAAACCCTAGCCAGCGGAAGACAGACAGACGCTTGGGCGGAACCCTGAGCCGGCAAGGGGAACGCCCGGGCGAACCAAAACCCCCCCAAAGGGGCCCTGCCGGGGGACAACAACACTCTAGAGAGGGAGGGTCACCCGGCGGAATCCTGGTCAGCCACTTAACGTTTTGCCGGGGGGTTTTTGGGCAAAAGTACGCCCCAAAAACGCCAAAAGCTGAATCCGGAGGATCCCTGTGATCCCCCCAGGGGAGGTGGGGTAGTGGAGGACCAGCCAGGGAGTCGAGCTAAGGGGCCCCCTGTCCCTTCACCCCAAGAACCGGCAAAAAGGGATGGACTTTGCGCGGGGCCCCCGGTGTACCCCCCCGGGGGTACCTGGGTGACCCCCCGGGGGGTGCAGGAAGGAATCCAGGGGTGGAATACAGAACAACAAACATGTCAGAGGATACAGGGGGATAAAGGACCCTCACCACAGATACGGCAGAACTGGAGGTAACCAGCAGGGAAAAAAAACCCCAAAAAAAAAGGAACACGCAGGATAAGGAGACAACGAACGACGGGCGATGGTCAGGGAGCTCAGGGGGGAAGCAGGTAAGGACAGCAACTCAGGGGTTAAAAACCCCCAAAGCAGACCGAGATGTGGCAGGAGCTCAAAAGGGCTCACATGAGGCTGAAACTCAACAAAGGGGACCCAGAGTAAAGGCAGGCACTTCCTTTTTTAGCCAGAGGTCAGAGGTGAAGAGGAAGGTGCACAGGACAGGAAACTAATAAATAGGCAGGAAGCTTGCCGGCGCCGCTTGGAAGCAGGCAAGAACCCAAAGGAAGCAACAAGACAGGACAGACAAGTACAGGAAGGCACGACACGCTGATGGTCCATGGCAGGAGACCGCGGCGTGAACCGTGACAAGAGCCTTGCCCTAGACACTCCTTATTGTTGTCGGACTAGGTTGTCTAGGGCCCACCAGTGGAATTCTAATCTGGGGTCCCACCTGTGAAGTTAAGTCTTTAGCCTTCATTCTGGGGGCCCACAAAACAGCTACTGTACATGCCTCTTATGCTCTGCCTCTTACTTTTTGTCTCCTTCTCTCTGTCTTTCTGCTTCTCCCAAGGATGTATATGCAGTTTAAGAGAAACTCTAGGTCTGTCATGCTCAGTAGCCCACAGGTGGTTTCCCCTGTTCCTTTGTGGGGCAATCCAAGCCTGCTCCCTATCCTGAGATAATCTCTTTAACCACTTATTGACACGTGACGTATGAGTATGTCTTCGTGTCGGTAAGGTCCTATGTAACAGGCTTACTCATTAGGTCCCTGCTGTTTCAGCCTTTAGACACCATGGCGATCGCAGTCGCAGCATCTAAATAAATAAGAAACAGTGCAGCGCACCATTTATAACTGTGATCAGCACCCATGTGGCGAGATTGCAGGATGTTGATCTGTTAACATGGTGCCTGGAAGCCTAACAAAGGCTTTTATAGCTGACATTTATTTATTGCTCCAGCCAGGAAGTAATAGAACCACTATCATTGAACACCTTTCTGCACTGCTTATGGTTATTGCACAAAAAATTGTAATAAAAAGTGATCAAAAAGTCGCATCTATGCCAAAATGGTACCAATAAAAATTAAACTTCAGCCCTCAAAAAATTCCTCCTCACTCAGGTCCATGGATGGAAGGACAAAAAGGTTATTTGTCACAGAAAATAGCGCTGCAGATCAAATTTAAGAAATAGAGAATGTTCTCATTTTTTAACAGTAATATAACATAACGAAAACCCTATATGTTTGGTATTGTTGGAATCATATCAACCTGCAGACTACAGATAACACATAATTTATACCGAAGAGCGAACTCCGTGAAAACAAAACCCCCACAAACATGCCGCAAGTACATTTGTTTTTCACATTTCACCCCATTTTGAAATTTTTTCGGTTTCCCAGTATTTTCTATGGTACGGTGAATGACACCATTAAAAGTACATCTTGTTCCACAAAATAAAAACCTTTGTATGACTTGGTGGATGGAAAAATAAAAAAGTTATGACTTTGGAAAGGCGTGGAGGAGAAAAATGAGGAGCCATATTAATATAACCAGCTGTCAGTAAGGGGTTAACAACTGCTTTTCTGTGCAGCAATGTAGAGTTCAAAATAGTTTACCTAACCAAGATCGCATGTTGCTAGGGCCACCTAAGAGGACACCCACCAGTGCTGAGATTTCAGTGGCTCTTTTACAGTTTTTTTCTAAACAATGACAGATAATGTATGGTTTTGCTCTCCTACATGGTTCCCCTGTAAAAGGAAAAAACTTGTGCATCCTTATAATACAGATTAATTTTAATTAATATTTGACATACTGTGGCATTGCAATCTTGAGGCTTAAAAGAGTTGTCTCACAGTGATTGGCTTTTAATGTGTAGAGAAAGGTAAATGAAGACTATTACCAAATACAGTGTTGGTTTGATTTTGCTTTGGTCAGGAGATAAAGAAGATTTTATCTCCTCTAAGAGGACACACATTTCTCTTGATTACCTCTTCTCTCTCCTCTGTCTCTTATATGATTGATATAAGCCGCGTCAGTCAGTCAGTTCAATCATGGTGAGTCACTCCCTGCGGAGTCTTAACTTTAGAAAGGAGTTTGTTTATCTAACTAAATCACAAGCTTTTACCCTTTAGAGCTCTGCACCCTTGTGTATTACACTTTATAAACCTCCAGCAGTCATGTCACTGTAACAGGGATAGCAAGGAACAGCAGAGCTGGTTCAATCAATGCTATAGAACCACCCACAGCCTGACCAGGAAGCATAAATCTGAAGCTTGCTGTGGCTCTGTGTGCACTGTTTAAGTGTGAATCATTTACAGAAGAATAATACTGTCAACAGTTTATAATCTGCTTCCAATCCCTGTTCATTGAAGCCTCTCTCTGAGCTGTGTTACTTTACACAGATCCCCACTAGTCTCACAATTCCCATTTTTCTGATGACTGTCTCTTTTTGGAGAATTGCTCCCAAGGTCTCAGTAAGCTACTTCCACTGGCACCACTGAGCCTCTGTAAGGCCAATGAAAACGTTTAAAAGGGTAGACTTGTTCCCACAAACTTTTTTCTTAAAGACCCTACTTCTTTACCCCTTCTGTTACCTATGAGCCCCAGCCAACTTCTCGCAGAAAGCCTTACCAGGCCATAATCCAGGCATCATGGTCTAGTACAGACTCCAAGCCTGACTATCAAAGCCACTCTTTGGCCTTCAGGGCAACCAGATCCAGCTGCAGCTATCTACTGGCCCACCAAGACTAATGGTTTCTCTATATTTCCAGAATGGGACACAACCACAGCTTCACCAGGTTTAAAACTTCTACCCTTCACTTCCTGAAGGTTCCTAAATGGCTTAAGCAAGAGCTCCCACAAAACGATATGTCACCCTCTTCCATGGCCATATGCTCCTAACTTTAAAATACAGTAGCCGCAGCCACTTTACTGGCTCAGCCTCTGCCCCATTGGCTACCGAGTCCCATTTGGAAAAGTAGGTAACAGCTTCCCCCTCAAAGATTTGTCCTCAGAGCACAGACAACCTTCTTGTGTGTTACATGGTGCTGTGACACACATCGTAGCCACCTATGCCCTACTGCCTTACCAGCTGCCAGCCCCTCTGCCCTCTTGCAGAAGGACAAGCTTGAGACCTATTGTCCAAGCCTCAGACTTGCCATTCTACACAGGCCAACAGTATCTTCCACTGGCATGTTTTCAGGGTAGAAATACACCATGAGGCTGTGATGTGGCCGCTGTCTGGCCAATAGTGCCATCTCCAGTGTGACACATATGCATGTTTTTCTCACTATCTGACATGAAATCAGAATGAACCTTACCAGTTTTAGGTCAATTAGGAACCAAAATTATTTATATTTGCCAAATGCCAGAATAATGAGAGAGAGAGAATTTTAAAGGCATTTTAATTATTTTCTGCAAAGTCAAAAGTTTATATACACTAGGATTACTATGCCTTTAAACAATTTGGGACAGCCCATATGATGATGTAATGTCTTTGAAATCTTCTGATAGGTTTATTGGCAACATCTGAATTAATTAGAGATACACCTGTGGGTGTATTTTTTACGCACACCAGAAACACACTGCTCTGTGTAACATTATTGGAAAGTCTAAAGAAATCAGCCAAGATATCAGGAAGAGAATTGTGGACTTGCACAAGTCTGGATCATCCTTGGGTGCAATTTCCAGATACCCGATACTCATTCATCTGTCTAAACAATTATATACAAGTACAAACAAGATAGGAATGTCCAGCCATCATACCGCTCAGGAAAGAGATGGGTTCTGTGTTTCAGAGATGAACATGTGCATATCAACTCAAGAACAAAAGCAAAAGATCTTGTGAAGGTGGTGGTGGAAGCTGGTAAGATTGTGTCATTATCCACAGTGAAACGAGTGGCTGAAAAGCCACTCTGCCAGGAAGAAGCCATTACTCCAAAGAAACATATAAATGTCAGATTAATGTTTGCAAATGCAACAGGAAAAAAGACCTACATTTTTGGACATGTCCTATGGTTTGTCGAAACTAAAATTTAACTATTTGGCCATAATTACCATTGTTACATTTCGAGGAAAAAGGGAGAAGCTTGGAAGCCTAAGAATACCTTCCCAACTGTGAAATGTTGAGTGGCAGCATCATGTTGTGGGGTTGTTTTTCTTTAGGAGGGACTGGTGCACTTCACAAAATAGATGGTATCATGAGGAAAGAAGATTATGTGGCAATGCTGAAGCAACATCTCAAGACATCAGCCAGGAAGTTAATGATTGGGTAGAAATGGGTCTCCCAAATGGAAAATGACCGAAGCATACTGCACAAACTGGTTACCAAATGGCTTAAGGAGGATGAATCAATGTTTTGGAGTGGCCATCACAAAGCCCTGATCTCAATCCTATTGAAAATTTATGAGCAAAACTGACAAGGCAGGTGCGAGCAAAGGAGACCTACAAACATGCTCATTACAGCCGTTCTGTCAGGAAAAGATGTGCTCCAATATTCTACCAACGATTGTGGAGAAAAAAAATAAAAAAGCTTGAGGAAGGGATATCCAAAACGTTAGACCCAGGTCATACAGTTTAAGGGCAAGACTGCCAAATACCAAAGAAAAAGTATGTAAACTTTTGACTTTGAAGAAAGTAATCAAACATACTTACAAAATTCTCTCTCTCATTAATCCTGGCATTTTGGCAATATAAATAATTGTGGTTCCTAATTACCTAAAACGGTCAATTATTCTGATTTCCTGTCAGTATAGTGATAAAAACATCCATAAGTTGTCTTTTTTATATAGTGTATGTAAACTTCTGTGTTTCAACTGTACACTTTCTGATTATTCACACCTTTAGCCTTTTAACACTTTTCAAGGTCATCCCCGACCCAAAGGAGGTGGCACATTTCAAAGGTAACAAGGCATGTGACCTTCCTATAGAATAAAACGTGACCTGTTAAGGTGTGCTAGCTGAGATACTTACTACAGTTTGATCCTGTAAAGTAGTAGCTACATTGTCATGAACCAAGCTTTCCCTAAAACTAAGACGTAGAATAAGAATTGATTAGACATTTTGGACAAATATATACTTGTGATTTTTTAAAGTAAAGGGTAAATATGTTACATAGAAAGACTTCATGACGTTGCTCCTTTTCCTTCATTAACATGTTAATGACATTCCTACATTTCCTCCAGGAAATTTTCATCCTGTTTCAGTTAAACAATCACCAAAATAATATGATTCAGTATTTATCCAACCAAATTTTCAAACAGGTCCTGTGACATGTCTGTTAGACTCTTACAAAAGTGCTTTTTCCAAAAGCACACAACACATTCAAGCAGCTCTACATCCTCACACTTGCATAACCTGCATTTCTGGATATGACGTTCATGTCACAAGTTGAACAATTAGCCATAGTCATTGGTGGACCTGACGGGGTTCACATGCACTAGAGTTGTTAAAATGCATAACAAGGACCTAGATAGTTTTTTCAGTACAATATAAATGATAATATTAAAGAATGATCAGCACCCGGTAGGAAGGATGTTGTGCTAGGGAAAGGGTACTTGCAACCCGAAACATATAATATAAGTGAATCCACAGCAACTCATTAATGCATTTTTTTTTTTTTATTTTTTTTCAAAAAAATGGTATTTATCATCAGAAAAATGTTTACATGTGTATATACAATACAGTGCTTGTCAGGAAATTGGTAAGTGTATAATGTTACATATGGTTACACTCGCATAACACAATAATAGGGTATTCTAGGGTAATGTTGATCCTTTTTCCTTGACGTTTTGGTCAGAAGTAGACCTTATCATAAGGAATCACACTAGTTGGTAGGAAGAAGGAAAAAAAGGGGGGTTATGGAATGAAAGAAAAACAAAGAATATTTCAGCTCCCAATATTTACACAATTTTTAAACTCGAGGCTAACTGGAAGGGAAATCTCTTCACCAAAGTGTGTGTGCCTCAGCCAGCTTTGACAAAAAAAGGTTTGTCAGCATTCCTAGGGGATGGAGGGTGGAACCTGGAATTTAGGTGGTAAATATATGGTTTTTTTCTTCAAACTTCTATTTTTTTTTTTACAAATTTTACAAATGATGCCCCATATATTTCTATCCGGACTGGGAAAAAGTATTCTGATCCCTAGGCAAATAAGGCATGAGACCCCCACCTCCTCCCCCCCCAACCCCCCAATAAAAAACTCAGCCGCCCATCCTTGTGTGCCACCTTTCCTGCCTTGGGATGAAGGGGGGGGGCCTGGGCGGTCACCTATTTCCCCCCCCTGTCGCCCTGGCCTGCATTTTATACATTACAGTAGTGCAAAATTTTTTTAGACAGGTGTGAAAAAAATGTTACAAAAGTAAGAATTTTTAAAAAAAACAGAGGAGTTAATAATTTATTTTAAAAATTAACAAAAGCAGGTGAATGAAAAAGAAAAGAAATCTAAAACAAATCAATATTTGATGTGACCGACCATTGCCTTTAAAACAACGCAGCTCTTGCCAAGTTTTTAAGGAGCTTGGGAGGACGCTGTTTTTCCCAAAATCTTGGAGAACTAAGTTGAACTTTGGGGGACATGTATAACGGGCTTTTGCCCCTTTTTTTGGGTATTCTCGGCCCTTTTTCCCCAATATGTGGACGCATGATGCAGGTTTAGGCGCAGCGTTCGCCACTTTCAGCTGTGCCCCGCTGAAGGGGGGGGCAAATTTTGGGCGCGGTGTGGGGCGTGGTGTGGGCGTTTCGGGGCGGGATGGGGCGCGCCGTTTCGCGGCGCAATCCCGCGCTCGGCAGCCCCGACTAGCAGCCCTTTTTGTTTTTGGGTTTAAAATGCTCCGGCGGAGGCAAAGGAAAGCAAGATGGGAAAATTTGGGGGGAAAAGCGATAGAAGATCGCAAACTGAAATCTTGGCGCCCCGCCCCGTGCAGCAGGGATTTTCCCAAAAAAATTCCCTTGATAAAGGGGGGAAAACCCTTTGGTCAGAAAAGAGCGCAACCTCAAAAATAAAAAAATTTTAAAAAAAATTTCCAAAAATCTAGAAAGGGGCAATATCAAGAATTTGGATATTGGAAATTTCCCGGGAAATTTCCCGTAATTCAAAATTTTGAAAGATTCTATTGGTCAGCAGAAACCGGCAAAACAGAAAAGGAGCGAAGTAAACCAAACAAAAAACCCATGGAGAACGATTGAAACCCAAACAGATTCAACGGCGGGGCAAATTCAAAAAACAGTAAAAATGCAGAAATGAGCTGATTGGGGTTTTAGGTAGCGGGGGCTTGGGTTTTCTGGCCCAACAAAATATGAGGCAGGGAAACCCTTTAGCCTATGGAGAATTTTTAAAACCCAAACAAAAACCAAGGCGGGACATTTTTAAAATCAGTAAAAATATTTTTTACTGTTTTTTGAATGTCCCGCCTTGATTTTGATTGGTTCAAATCTCCATAGGCTATAATGGGCCTGTCCCATATCTGATTGGCCGAGATAAGCAGCCCCGCTAGCTGAACCATCAGCTCATTTCTGCATTTTACTGTATTTTTGAACTGTCCCGCCGTTGAATCTGATTGGTTCAATCGTTCTCCATAGGTTTTTGATGGTTTACTGTCGCTCCTATTCTGATTGGCCAGGTTTCTGCTGGACCAATGAGAATAGCTTTCAGAATTTGAATTACTGTATTTCCCGGCAATTTCCAATATCCTAATTCTTGGTGTAGCGCCGTTCTAGATTGTTAGAAAGTGATTTTTTAAAATTATTTTTCTTTTTGAGGGTGAGCTCGTGTCTGCCAATGGTGTCCGCCTGTATCAAGGCGATTTTTTTGGAATCATACTCCTGCTGCACGGAGCGGAGCGCCGAGATTTCAGTCGCGATCTGCTATCTGCTTCCTCGCATTTTCCGATCTTGCTTCACTTTGCCTCCGCCGGAGCATTTAGACCAAAATCAACCAGGTCTGCTAGTCGGAGCTGCCGAGCGCTGCATTGCGCCGCGATCGAGCGCGCCGCATCCCGCCCCGAAACGCCTACACCACGCCCACACCGCGCCCATTGCCCGCCCCTTCATGCGGGGCACAGCTGAAAGTGGCGAACGCTGGCCCTATGACACTGCATCCCTGCGTCTGACAGGGTGATTCGGGCCGGGAGGCGCAGTATACGCCAGAAAACGGGCGAAAAGCCCGTTCATACATGTCGCCCAAGATCTCAACTTAGTTCTCCAAGATGTTTGGAACAGCGTCCCTACCAAGCTCCTTGAAAAACTGTGTGCAAGAGCTGCTGTTGTTTTGAAGGCAATGGTCGGTCACATCAAATATTGATTTGATTTAGATTTCTTTTCTATTCATTCACTGCATTTTGTTAATGGTTAAAAATAAATTATTAACTCCTCTGTTTTTTTAAAGCATTCTTACTTTTGTAACATTTATTTCACACCTGTCTAAAACTTTTGCACAGTACTGTAATGTATAAATGCAGGGCCAGGACGACAGGTAGGCGAAGGTAGGTGACCGCCCAGGCCGCCACTTCATCACAGGCAGAGAAGGTGGCACAGCAAGGTATGGAGCGGGCTGAGTTTTTTATTGGGGGTTGGGAGTGGGAGGAGGTGGGGGTGCTACATGCCTTATTTGCCTAGGGCATCAGAATACTTTGTCCCAGTCCGGTATATGAAATATATGGGCATCATTTGTAAAATTTGTAAAAAAAAACTAAGAAGTTTGAAGAGAACATACCATATATTTACCACCTAACATTCCAGGTTCCACCCTCCATCCACCTAGGAATGCTGACAAACCTTTCTGTGCAAAGCTGGCTGAGAGGCACACACACTTTGGTGCAAGAGATTTCCCTTCCAGTTAGCCTCAGAGTTAACAATATTGCTGCTAATATTGGTAGCTGAAATATTCTTCTGTTGGTTCTTTCACTTCCATAACCTACTCTATGTTATCCTTCTTCCTACCAACTAGTGTGATTCCTTATGATAAGGTCTACTTTTGACCAAAACATCAAGGAAAAGATCACATTACCCTATATACCCTCTTATTTTGTATGGAGTGTAACATACTGTAACATATACACTCTACCAATTCCTGACAAGCACTGTATTGTATATACACATGTAAACAATTTTCTGATGATAAATACACTTTTTGAAGCATTATTGAGTGCTGTGGATTCGTTATATTATATGTTTGGGGTTGCAAGTACCCTTTCCACTAGCACCACTCCTTCCTACCGGGTGCTGATCATTCTTTAATATTCTCATTTATATGTACTGAAAACTATCTAGGTCCTTGTTAGCATTTTGAAACCTCTAGTGCATGGACCCGTCATGTCCACAATGACTAAGGCTAATGTTCTACTGTGACATAACGTCATATCCAGACAATGCAGGTTATGCAAGTTTGAGATGTATAGCTGCTTGAATGTGTTGTGGTGTTTGGAAAAAGCACTTTTGTAAGAGTCTAACAGACATGTCAGGACCTGTTTGAAATTTGGTGAAAATACTGAATATTTTATTAGGTGATTGTTTAACTGAACAGGATGAAAATTTCCTGAGAAATGTAGGAAATGTCATTAACATGTTAATGAAGGAAAAGGAGCAACGTCATGAAGTCTTTCTATGTAACATATTTACCCTTTACTTTACAAATCACAAGTAAATATTTGTCCAAATTGTTAACAATTCTATTCTAGTCTTAGTTTAAGGGAAAGTTGTGTATCATGAAATGTAGCTACTATTACAGATACTGTAGAAGTTCTCAGCTAGCCTTCACAGGTCGTTTATTATAGGAATTTCACACTGCCTATGTTACCTTTGAACTGTGCCACCTCTTTGGGTGGGATGAGCCTTGAAAAGTGTTAAAAGGCTAAAGGTTTGCATTAATCAGAAAGTGTACAGTTGAAACCAGAAGTTTACATACACTATATAAAAAGACACATATGGATGTTTTTCTCACTATCTGACAGGAAATCAGAATAAATTTTACCCGTTTTAGGTTAATTAGGAACCACAATTATTTATATTTGCCAAATGCCAGAATAATGAGAGAGAGAATTTGTAAGTCATGTTTATTACTTTCTTCAAAGTCAAAAGTTTACATCTTGTTCATTGGTATTTGGCAGCATTGCCCTTAAACTGTATGACCTGGGTCAAACGTTTTGGATATCCTTCCTCAAGCTTCTCACAATAGTTGGTAGGAATATTGGCCCATTTTTCCTGACAGAACGGCTGTAACTGAGCCATGTTTGTAGGTCGCCTTGCTCGCACCTGCCTTTTCAGTTTTGCTCATAAATTTTCAATAGGATTGAGATCAGGGCTTTGTGATGGCCACTCCAAAACATTGACTTCGTCCTCCTTAAGCCATTTGGTAACCAGTTTGGCAGTATGCTTCGGGTCATTTTCCATTTGGGAGACCCATTTCTACCCAATCATTAACTTCCTGGCTGATGTCTTGAGATGTTGCTTCAGCATTGCCACATAATCTTCTTTCCTCATGATACCATCTATTTTGTGAAGTGCACCAGTCCCTCCTAAAGAAAAACAACCCCACAACATGATGCTGCCACTCAACATTTCACAGTTGGGAAGGTATTCTTAGGCTTCCAAGCTTCTCCCTTTTTCCTCGAAATGTAACAATGGTAATTATGGCCAAATAGTTAAATTTTAGTTTCGACAAACCATAGGACATGTCCAAAAATGTAGGTCTTTTTTCCTGTTGCATTTGCAAACATTAATCTGGCTTTTATATGTTTCTTTTGGAGTAATGGCTTCTTCCTGGCAGAGTGGCTTTTCAGCCACTCGTTTCACTGTGGATAATGACACAATCTTACCAGCTTCCACCAGCACCTTCACAAGATCTTTTGCTTTTGTTCTTGAGTTGATATGCACATGTTCATCTCTGAAACACAGAACCCATCTCTTTCCTGAGCGGTATGATGGCTGGACATTCCTATCTTGTTTGTACTTGTATATAATTGTTTAGACAGATGAATGAGTATCGGGTATCTGGAAATTGCACCCAAGGATGATCCAGACTTGTGCAAGTCCACAATTCTCTTCCTGATATCTTGGCTGATTTCTTTAGACTTTCCAATAATGTTACACAGAGCAGTGTGTTTCTGGTGTGCGTAAAAAATACACCCACAGGTGTATCTCTAATTAATTCAGATGTTGCCAATAAACCTATCAGAAGCTTTCAAAGACATTACATCATCATATGGGCTGTCCCAAATTGTTTAAAGGTATAGTAATCCTAGCGTATGTAAACTTTTGACTTTGCAGAAAATAATTAAAATGCCTTTAAAATTTCATCTCTCTCATTATTCTGGCATTTGGCAAAATAAATAATTTTGGTTCCTAAATTGACCTAAAACTTGGGAAGGTTTTATTCTGATTTCAGTCAGATAGTGAGAAAAAACA
>JAODAL010026899.1:0-55907 GCA_025379985.1 Phyllomedusa bahiana
TTTTAAAGGTGTTTTATACCGCATGTAGGATTTTTTGTTGTCATTAAAGCGGAGCCGCTCTTTATCGGGGCGATTACTCCACTGGCAGATAGTGCACAGTATGCTGTATCATCTAGGTATGCAGTGGTAATATATAGGGGTTTAGATATTAATATTTTAAATAGTCTAGTAAAAGTTATGTTTTAACAGGGATTATTATTTGCAGTGATATATTAGTGTCAGCCTTAGGCAACAAGGAACACATCTGGCTGACACCAAGCCCGAGCGATAGTAATGAAGAGGTGTCGGTCAGATACCTCCACTACTATCACTGGAATTGTATGGAAAAAAAACACAATTGCACGAAAAAAAAAATTTTATTTAAATAAACACTCCCAAAAACCACCCTCTTTAACCATTTTATTTGAAGAAAAAAAGATCCAAGGTTGATCCGACATAGTCCACGGAATCCGACGTAGTCCAAATGGGAACCTGTAAATAAACAAACATTGCACTCATACACATAGGCTGGATACCCTATTCAGCATCTAAGAAAGCTGGGTAACACCCATCACCCACAGGTAACATCTAGCTTTCCAGGATAGGAATACTGGGTGCCACCTTGGGCAATGGAGTGTCACCCAGCTTTCCTGGATGCTAAGGCTATTCCCATAGGCAATCACCAGAGTCTGTTCCCTGCGGCCTGTCTCCTGCCCTCTGCAGCCACCAAAGACAGACCACAGGGGGCAGGAGAAAGGGAGCAGAGGGCAACTTCTACCCCTTGTGGCCTGTCTCCTGCCCATTGAGACCGCCAGAGACAGACTGCAGGGTTCAGGAGACAGGACTAAGGAACAGAAGATAAGTGGGCAACTCCAACCCCTTGTACATTCAAACACACACCCCTCCCACACACACACATACCCCTCCCCCAGAGACTCAAACACACACCCCTCGCACACACACACACACCCCACACTTACACTGAAAAACACACACACCCCTCAAACACATACTGAAATACACACACACCCCCACACTGAAATACACACACACACCTCGCAGCCACACTGAAATACACACACACCTTGCAGCCACACTGAAATACACACACCCCCCTCGCACACACTGAAATACACACACCCCCCTCGCACACACTGAAATACACACACCCCCCTTTGCACACACTGAGAAATACACAAACGCACAAAAACAGCCCTGGCACACACACTGAAAGCCGCACACCCATCCCCCACACACACACTGAAGCATGCACACCCATCCCCCCCGCGCACACACACTCTGCCACAGTCCTCCCCTGCACACACACGGAAGTATGCACACTCCTCCCCTCACACACACAATGAAGCATGCACACCCATCCCCCGCACACACACTGAAGCACGCACAACCATCCCCCCTGCGCACACACACTCTGCCACAGTCCTCCCCTGCGCACACACTCTGCCACCCATCTCCTCTGCACTCTCTGCCACCCATCTCCTCTGCACACTCTGCCACCCATCTCCTCTGCGCACACTCTGCCACCCATCTCCTCTGCGCACTCTGCCACCCATCTCCTCTGCGCACTCTGCCACCCATCTCCTCTGCCACCCATCTCCTCTGCGCACTCTCTGCCACCCATCTCCTCTGCGCACACTCTGCCACCCATCTCCTCTGAGCACTCTGCCACCCATCTCCTCTGCGCACACTCTGCCACCCATCTCCCCTGCGCACACACTCTGCCACCCATCTCCTCTGCGCACACTCTGCCACCCATCTCCTCTGCGCACTCTCTGCCACCCATCTCCTCTGCGCACACTCTGCCACCCATCTCCTCTGCGCACACTCTGCCACCCATCTCCTCTGCGCACACTCTGCCACCCATCTCCTCTGCGCACACTCTGCCACCCATCTCCTCTGCGCACACTCTGCCACCCATCTCCTCTGCGCACACTCTGCCACCCATCTCCTCTGCACACTCTGCCACCCATCTCCTCTGCACACACTCTGCCACCCATCTCCTCTGCGCACACTCTGCCACCCATCTCCGCTCGCACACTCTGCCACCCATCTCCTCTGCACCTTCTGCACCCATCTCCGGCACTCACACTCTGCCACCCATCTCCTGCACACACTCTGCCACCCATCTCCTCTGCACACACTCTGCCACCCATCTCCTCTGCGCACTCTCTGCCACCCATCTCCTCTGCACACTCTGCCACCCATCTCCTCTGCACACTCTGCCACCCATCTCCTCTGCACACTCTGCCACCCAGCTCCTCTGCACACACTCTGCCACCCAACTCCTCTGCACACACTCTCCCACCCAGCTCCTCTGCACACACTCTGCCACCCATCTCCTCTGCACACACTCTGCCACCCATCTCCTCTGCACACACACTCTGCCACCCATCTCCTCTGCACTCACACTCTGCCACCCATCTCCTCTGCACTCACACTCTGCCACCCATCTCCTCTGCACTCACACTCACCTGTCTTGCTGCTGGTTCTCAGTTCGAGGGAGGGGGCGGAGCCTCGTGGGTCCCGCTAAGCCCCGCCCCCTTCCCGTAGTGCTCGGGGCTCCCTGCTCTCAAGCAGCTTCCTATGAAGCTACGAGAGTATTGCCGGGCCGCGGCCGAGGATGGTGGCTTCAGGGGAGCGTCAAGGCATGTTCACACGGCTTAAAATGGGCCGTATTTCGGTCCGTAATTACGCGCCAAAGTGCGCCAATTACGGGCCGAAAACGGCCCATTCATTATGGTAATTCACAGTTCTCTTAGAGAACTATGGATTACGTCTCTTCTCCCCGCCCGGCGAGATAATTGACATGTGAATTACTAGCGGCTTATCCGCGCCGCTGGCAAATTCAAGTCAATGGGCTGGCGAAGTGCCGGCCCCCCGCCCCTCACCTCCCCCGCTCCCGCCCCGCTCCCCCGTCCACACGGTGTAATTGCGGGGCGTAATTACGTCCCGCAATTAAGCCGTGTGAACATAGCCTCAGGAGACGCTACCCTGATGCCTCCTTTTACACATAAAACCTCAGGCAGCTCTTCAGCTGCGGGAGGTTGAACAACTGAAGTTACACTGAAGAGACTGTAACTGTGCTCGTGCATTAAGACACTACACACATGCGCGGGATTCAATACAAAAGGGCCAAACTAATTACAATAAAGGGAGTGGTTTATGCAAATGTAACTGATTTTGTCGGACTCCCTTTTCTGACGCAAAACGTAAGTTTGACTCTTTGCAGCTCATTTGCATATACTAAAAAGAAGTATAAAGCTTTTTTTTAAGGATTTACTTTTATTCCTTTATGCAAATAGGGATGTTTTTACAAGCCTTTGTGGTATAGTCATTTATTTTACATACAAAAAACCTGGTGACAGGTCCTCTTTAATTAAAGCAGCTAGGGTGATATGTGCCATGCTGATGCAAAATTTGTATGCAGTTTTTAATCCTTTTTAGATTTAAAAACTAGGGGCAACAGCTATGAATTTGCCTTCACCTTTTATTTGGCGTATATTTTCGGTTCTATGGATGTATGAACCAGCATACGGCTAAACGGCCCGACAACATTTTAATGCACCAAAGCTTGGTGCAAAACTGCCATACAAAGATTGCCGCATAACACTCAATTTTGAGTGTTATGCACCAAAAATGTTTGGCATTTAACACTTTCATTCATGCTGTCATATTATACACTCCTCTATATCTGTTTAGAACTGATGTGTAGGTGCAAAGTTACAAAAATGGTGCATGTGAATTCATAAATGTCGCCCAAAGAGTAGATTAAAAACACCTACATAAACAATCTTTCTTATATAATCCCCATCACTTTACAGTTGGCTCCTAGTACTGGGTTTAAACATTTTATTTAAAAAAATGCCACGCACGACAGCACCCTCACTAGGATAACATGTTGACAAAGAACTGTTTTCTTTTGCTCAGAAGGAAAATAGGCTGACTAAATCCACTTTGGTTTAAAGGAACATGTCACATTGAACAATCATTCTGGTCTGCCAGCATTATGGTATAACCATTGAGCAGACTGAGATATGTTTTTTGGGAAAATATTCAATATTCATTTTGGGCTTGAGAGTCCAGTGGGCAGTCCTATTCAATGATTGGCAGCTATCTCTGAATGCATTTTCATAAAGAGAAGGCTGTTAGTCCCTAAGTAAGACCACACACTAGACTCTTAATCCCAGAACTGGCCAAGTTACAAATTAATAAATTAACCTGAATCTTGTCCCACAAACCTATATATCGGTCTGTGCAGTACCTCTTGCTCTATGACATGCTACTAATAGATTGGACTGCATTTTCATAGTGACAATTTGTCTTTCATGCCTTATGTACACGGCCATAATTTGGCTCCTTTTTGTATAGACCTGTACTAGGGCAGCCATAAAAAACACCTCTTCCTCCAGATCCCTTATTTTTATTCAGAAAAATTGTGTTTTTTATCTGTCATATTTCATATAAACAGAAAAAAAGTGTGACCTGCTCCATCGAATGACTTCTATATTGCACCAGATAGAACAATGCAAAATAAAAGGGGGCGGCTGTAGGGGCGGGGCTGTCCCAATATCTCCCTTTTTCACCTATTCAGGCGCACCCCCCTTCGCCACATTTTTAAAGGGCCCCGCACAAAAACCTTACGTACATAGATTTATAGCTTCGCTACGGCAATTTTAAGGTCATTACGCTGGAAAAGTGACCTTTCAAATTTTACCTAACCCAAAATGTGAAAGTGCACAATGCGCCTGATTTATACCCACTTAGAGGGGTTCATAAATAGGTGCTTCTACTATTATTTCCATGAAAGTTGGGGTTTAAAAACCAAATTTCATACACCGCCCATAAGTCCCTAAATAACTGAACAAGAAAAGTAAGAGTACACTGGTATACACAACATTTTTTCATCTTTTTTACGCCTTATCTTATCAATATAAACCCCAGCAACCCACCCCCCTATATATTAAGGGGCTAATGGGGTTGTTTATCGGTTTCATAGTTTCATAGTTTTCATAGTTTGTAAGGCTAAAAAAAAAAAAGTCGTATCTATTCACCTTTGTGCTAAGGGGGCCAAGGGAAAGGGAAAAAAACCCCCAAAGGGGAAAACCAATGGGCCTCTTTTAGGGAAAAATTCCTTCCCGACTCCTCTGGGAATCAGAAAAATCCCTGGGTCAATGACCCCTCCCTAAACTTTTAGTCACTAAAACTTGTTTTTTTTATTTTTTACGCTCCAGAAATGCATCCAAAAAACCCTTTTTTTAAACTGGGTTTTTTTTGAATTCCCCATGACCACCCCCCTTCGGGGCCAAAGAATTCCATAGTTTTTCCCCTGCTCTTAACCGAAAAAAAATTTTCCCTTTCTATTTTTAAGAAAGAAACTTTTCTTTCCCTAAAGGGCCCCGTAGAGGAAGGCCCCCTTGTTCTGGGAAAAACCGCCCTGTTTATAAAAAAATTTGGGGAAAAAAGGAGATCTCTAAATTGCCCCTTTTGTTTGTTTTTTAAAAACAATTACTTATGTCCCCCCGAACCCCTTCTTTTCTCTAAACAAAAATAACCCTAATCATGCCAATTTTTTCCCTGTGAACGGGAAGCCACCCCCCCTTTTTTTTTATTTTTGTTGCCCCCGCCTTTGTACCCTTTTCCCAAGCTTACAATGTCTTTCCTGGGCACTGGCCCCCAAAAAAACTGCCCCCAAAAAATTTCCAGGTGGGTTTTCTAACCAGTGATTTTGTATAAGGGGGAAAGAATAATGTTCTCATCATTTCATCTATCCCCCTTTTTAATGAAAACCCCAGGGGGGACCCCTAATTGCTTTGGTCCCTGCCCCCTGAAAATTTGGGGCTGTTTAAAAATTAAAATTTTTTACTGTCCCCCAGGTTTCCCCAAAATTCCTTCCCCAAATGCACTTTTACCCAAAATTTTTTTTTTCCCTTTTTAACCCATGTAATCATTTTTAATTGATTTCTCTTCCCCCCCATTTTGCTTTTAACCGGGCATTTTATCAGTTTAAAAACCTCATCTTCCAAATTTCCCTGCCCGGGGGCCTCCAACTTATCCAACCCCCCCTTTTTAATAACATTTTAATCCTCTTTTTGTTTTGTTTACTTTTTACAGACTTAGTATTCGTCTGCAAAGATCGATTTTTCTAACTGTGTATTCCCTTGTAAAAATCTTAAAAAAAAGTTAAAGGGGAAACCGGGCCCAATATTTCCCCCTTTTTGGTCCCCACTATTTAAACACCCGATCCATTCTGAGTATGTCCCGGGGTTTAAATTTACTACCCCCTTTGTTTTCTATCATGAGCCATTTAAACTTACCCCTTTTGCACACATTTTCCCCCCATTCCCCAAAAACCCATTTTTCTTTTTTATTCCCCAACCCTTTTTTTTTGGGCCCAACCCGGTACCAAATTTTTTAGAAAAACCTAGATAAATGACATCCAGTGCCTCACCCCCGATCCACCCCGGGCACTGATTTTCCTCATGGAGAAAGCGTTTGAGATTAGTCTGACGGGCCCGGGATCCTTTCATGAACCCCTTTGCGGAATGGCCCGTTATACATTTTTTTTTTCCCAGTGAGATATCCGGGAAAAGCATCTTTGAGAAACCTTCAACCAATTTTCCCTTTAAAAACAGGGGGTTAAGTTTTCGGGCCATAGTTTTCCGGGATCCCCTTTTTTGCCCCCTTTTTTGAAAAATTGGGAAACCACATTTGTTATCCCAATCCTTTGGGAAAATACCCCTTAAATTTAGCCCAGTCCATAAAATTTAAAAAAAAAAGGGGCCAAACCCTATGACATCATTTAAACCCACTCTAGGACACGTGGGTTTTATCCCAAACCCGGGTGACCGGGGGATTTTTCTATTTTAAAAATTTTCCAAAAAGGGAGCTGCACTTTTTCCGGGGTTAACAAGAAACTTTTTTTAAGTTGGATTTTTACCACATCTCTCTTTTCAACAAAAGGGGTCTTTCCCCCTGGGTAAATACAGGGGTAGAAAAAATTTGGTTTAATAGGGTTTGCTTTTTTCTCATCGCCCTCTTACTTTTCCTTTTTCCCCTCAAAATTTTTAAAAGGGGCCAACTTTTTCCGTTTAAAAATCTTTTTACTATTTATAAAAGTTAAAAATATTTTGGGGGTTAGATTTTTATCTTTCTAAAGCAAAAATGTTTTTCCCGGGACCCCCAAGCTTTGTTTCCTTTTATCCTTTTTTTAAACACACTTTATTTTTTTCCCTATAGCTTCTTAGTGCCTTTTTACTCCCCCTTTTTGGTATTTTTAGAAAGGGTTAAATGCTTTCTTTTTTTTTTTTTTATTGCCCTTTTAAACATCCCGGGGTTTGGAATCCCCCTTGGGGTTTTTTTTCCCCTTTTTAAAAAATTTTTTTTTTACCAAAAGGGGATGGTACCTTTTCAAAAGGGGAAAGCCTAGGATTTTTTTTTTAAAAATACCCTTTTTTAGTTTTTTCGTTCGGGCCAAATATTTAAAACCCACATTGTCCCAGACCAAATACCGGTTTGGGCCCCTTTTCCCCCTAATCCAAGGGAAATTAAAATTGGGCCTTCCTAAAATTTCAGTGTTTTTTTTGGCTCCTTGACAAAAAACTCTTTTGAAGGAAAAAGGGAAAATTTATTAAATTATGGTAAACTATTCCCTAGGTCCCCTAAACCCCTAAACCCCTTTTGTTACTTTTCCAGGTCTATTATTTTAATATTGGGGTCTAGAAGGGCCCTTTTCCCCTCAATTCATTTCCCTGAAACCATTTGGAAAAGGGTAATTATCTTTAGTTATTGGAAAAAAACCTTTTCCTTTATGAGAGCAACAAGCTTCAGATTCCCAATTGAGTTTTGGATAGTTAAAGTCCCCCCAAAAAAAATAACCTCTTTCCCTGATTGGGCCCCTCATCAAATTTGCCTGGGGAAGTACATTTCCAGGGGTTTTTCTGTTATATTTGGGGCCTATAGCAAAACCCCTTTATTAGTATTATTTTGTTATTTTAAAACCCCCAAATGTTATTTCCCCCAAATTGTTTCCCCACAGTTTTTACCGTACCTATATCTTTTTTCCCCCCCCAGTTTTGGCTTAAAGAAAAAGGTTTTTTACATAGAGACAGACACCTCCCCCCTTCTGGCCCTTTTACGATCCTTTCAAAATAGACTGTAACCCCTGGCAAGTTAACCCCCCAAATTTCCTGACCCTCTGGGGCCCCGGGCCAGTTTTCAGTTTTTCCCCCACAAATGCAAATTTTTCTTCAGCTTTTTAATATTTTATCAAAGTTCATTAATTTTTTTTTGGTCGGGACTCCGGGCATTGGCCCACATAAAATTTTTTGGTTTTTTTAAAAGTTTTTTATTCCTTTTCCCTGAAAATTTTTATCTATTGCAAAACCCCCCAAAAACCCCCCCTTTCCCTCCACCCCACCCCCCTTTTTTTAATTCCAAATTTTCCCCAGCTCTCAAATCTTCACTATCTTGCATGTTATTTTTGGTAGTTCCCCGGGGGTTTTTAATTTGCTTTTGTGCAATTTTTCCCCATTAGTCCACTGGGGGTTTTTCTGAAAACCCTGTGTAAACCGGGAAACAATTTAAATGTGCATTAAATTTTTTTCCCTTTATGGTGGGTTTTTTGTGAGCTCCTGCTCGGGAAAAACAGCTGCACCTTTTATCTTTCCCCCAAGGCAGCGGGGGGGCCCAGTTTTGCCGCTTAATTTTGGGTTAAATTTTTCTTTCCTTTTACATCGGCATGCCATACACAAAAAAGGGGCCCCCCAAAAGGGATGAAACCCCGGGCTTTTTCGCCCGTTTTTCTGGCATATCTTGGCCCCCCCCACCCGAACCCCCGCGGTCGAACGCCGGATTCAGGGGTTAGGCCAGTGTTGGGCCAAAAACTTTTAACCTGCGCCCCCCGCTTTTGGAAGGTGGGGGTTTAGTGGGCGGGGGGTAGGCTTTCCCCGGGGCGGGACCGGCCGCGAAAGGGGGAAAAAACTTCCGAGGCAATACGATGGCGATCGAAAAACCCAAGGGGGAGTGCAAAAGCCCTGGGCAGCTCCGAAAAGGCCCAAAACCCCTTTTTTTTTTTTTTTGGTTTAAAAAAGCTCCGAACAAGAAAAGGGTAAAAGCAAGAAAAAAAACATGCGGGGAAAGAATTTTAGAAAACCCCCGGACAAAAATCTCGGCGCTCCGCTCCGTGCAGCGGAGTTTTAATTCAGAAAAAAATCGTTTTTTAAAAAAGGGGGAAAACAGTGTCAGAAAAAGACTGAACTAAAAAATAAACATAAAAAAAAAAAAAAAAACCACTTTCCAAAACTCTAAAACGGGCGAAAAATATCAAAAATTTAAATGATTTTTAAAAATTTTCCCCGGGAAATACGGGGGTAATTAAAAATTTCCTAAAAACCTTTTTTTCTCTTTTTTTTCGAAAAAAACCACCAATCAAAAAAGGAGCGGCAGTGAACCTTTTAAAATTTAAAAAAGGGGGGAAGGGGATTGCCCAAAATCAGAATCCATGCGGGAAAAATTTCAAAAAAACAGAAAAAAAAGACAAAAAAGGGTGTTTATTGGTAGTTTAGCGGGGGTTTTGGCTGCTCGTCCAATAAAAAATGGGAAAGCAAACAAAGACCCTTTTCTAGTCTAGGAGGGGGGAGCCCAATAAACCCAAACGACGGGATAATTCAAAATACAGTAAAAAGACAAAAAAAGAGCTGATTGGCTGAAAAATAGGGGGGGGTTTTTGGGCTATCCCACCCAAAATCAGAGCGCGGAGCTACTTCTCCCTTATAGTGTGGCACACTGAAATCTCGGCGCTCAGCGCCATGGGGGGGCCTGAAGTATTTAAAAAAAAAATTTTTTTAATAAAAGTTTAAAAAAATTATCCGATAAAGAGGGGGGAACCCTTCTTTAAAAAATAAACAGTTTAAAAACCCCCGAAAACGCGTTTGTCCCCCGAGACCGGGGGGCCCACATAGGGAATTACAAAAGAGGAAAAATTGCCAGGAAATACAAATAATTCAAAAATTTTTTTCCCATTCTCATTGGTCGGCATTTAAAACCCAAACCAAAACAAAAAAAGGGAAACGACAATGTCCCATTATTTAAAAAATGGGGGAGAAAATTTACCAAATTTAGAATAGGAGCGACAATGGGCCCCAAAAATTCCTATGGGGGAAAAATTGAAACCCCAATTTATTTTTTTCAAAGGGGGACACTTCAAAATACATTAAAAAAAACAAAACGACTGATTGGTTTTAAGCGGGCGGGGGCTCGTCCAGCTTAAACCAAACAGAGCGCGGGGCTACTTTTTCAAAAGAAATTCTATTGGGGAAAAAGGAAAATTCCCGAGCCGCACTCTGTTTATTGGCTAAAATTAAAAAAAGGGGCCATTATTTGGACCAATGGAAAAGGCCCAGCGAAAGCTCCTATGGGGGTTTTCCCAAAAGCAAAACTGGGAAAAAAAAACTGTTTAAAACCGAAAACAAAAATTTTTTAACACTTACAAAAATTTTTGGTTCCCCATGTGTATAAAAAAAACGAATGAAAAAATAAAGGGGGAAAGAAAAAAAAAATATTTTAAAACCCCAAAAAAAAAACAAGTTTTCCTTTAAAATTTTCGTTTGGGCCACCCATACAATTTTATTTCCCTTTGGGAAACGAAAATAAAGAAAAAACATGATTTTATTTAAATTTTTTTTTTTTTTTTTTTCTTTAAACCGCCCCCATTTTTTTCTTTGTTTTTTAAAATAAAAAACGGGACCACTTTCTTTATTTTTAAAAATTTGGGTTTCGGGATTTTCAGTTTTTTTTTCAAAAATTGCCCCTTAGGGGAAAAACCCCTAAAGGGCTCTCGCCTTTTTCCCAATTTGGGCCCGAAAAAATGCGCCCCTTTTAAAATTAGCCAATCACAGAGCGCGCTCAAATTTTTCCTTTCCCCCCTAAAAACTCTATGAGGGAAAATACTCGCCTCTGAATTTGGGGTAAGCTGGACAGCCCCCGCCCCCATCAACCAAAAAATCAGCTTCCCTTTCTGCAAATTTTTAAATTTTAAAATTTTTAAAATGTCCTTGGCCTTTGAATTTTGATTGGTCAATTTTTTTTCCCCTTGGATATAAGGGGGTTGTCCCCCCTAATTTTGATTGGCAAATTTTCCTCCCATTAGGAAAATTAAAAATGGGACATTGTCGCTCCTATTTTTTGATTTGGCTGTTTTATGCCGCCAATGAAATTTTCTTAAAAAAATTTTAATTACTGTATTTCCCGGGAATTCTCTCTATTGGCAAATTCCCCAGGGAACCCCCGGTTTTCCGGGGGGACAAAAAGGTTGTTAGGGATTTAACTGCTTTATTTGTAAAACGGGTTTTGGCTCTTTAACTTATAATTTTTACATTTAATAAAAATGGGTTTTTTTATTTTAAAACTTTATGCCGGCCCCGGGGCTGAGCGCCGAGAATTTTTAGAAAGGCCCATCTCTTTCCATAAACAAAAATGGTAGAAAATAAACTCGCCCCCTCTGAAAAGGGTGGGATAAGCCAAAGCACCCGCTTCTCCCCAATCGCCCTTTTCTGTCTTTTTACTTTTATTTTGAATTATCCCGGGCCTTTGGGTTCCCGATTGGTCCAAAACTTTTTCCCCTAGACTAATGGTTTTTTGTCGCTCCTTTTTCTGATTGGTTCAATAAATTCCCCCAAAGGCTAGAAAAGGGTCCCTGTCGCCCTATTCGATTGGGTGAGCTACCAAGTCCCCGGTAAGGGTTAACCCCAAACACTCTTTTCAGCATTTTAAAAAGTATTTTGGGCTATCCCCCCCCCTGGGTTTTTGGGTTGGGTCTTTAAAACTTTCCCCAATAAAAGGGTTTTAAAGGTTCACTGTCACCCCTTTTTTCCTTGATTGGCCGGTTTTTTGCCCCAAACCAATCAAAATAGCTTTTTTGATTTTTTTAAAATTAATTTTTTTCCCCGGGAAAATTTTCCCAAAATTTCCCAATTCTTGAATTAGAATATGGAAAGTGAATTTTTGATTTTGTGTATTTTTTAAATTTTTTGGTTTCAGGGTCTTTTCCTGAGAATGTTGAAACCCTTTAAAAAGGGCGATTTTTGATTCAAAAGGGAAAACCCGGGACCGACAATCTGGAATGGGTTTCTTCCCCTGTTTCACCACCAGCCTGTCCCCCGCAAAACGGAACGTTTTTTCGGCGTAGCCCCACACGGCGCCTAAATTTTTGCCCCACTTTTTTCAACACCCAATTTCCCCGGGGGACTGTCCCCACACACTGGCGAGGCCAGGGGGAAATTTTTCCCCCCCAAAGTAGATGCGCTAACCCCATCCCCTTCCCGGGGGAATCATAGGCCCCAAACCTCCGCTCCGCGCCTCAGTCCCTGGGACTGCCCTAACACAACCTGGCCAGGCGCGGGGGACTTTTTCCCCCCCATGTTTTGACCGCACTACCCCCCCGGTGCCGAATCCTAGGCGCAAACGCCGCAAAATGCTTTCCCGGACCCCCCCAAATGCGCCAAAAAAACAGGCGAGGCGAGGGGCGGGGACTTTACATTGTAGTATGACGGGGTCCCGGGCCCCCACATAAATCAGAGCGCGATTTCCCCGGAAAAAACGGGGGGAAAAAGGTTTCGCCCCGACCCGGGGGGATTCATACATTTTGGGCCCAAATCCTTTTGGTTGGGGGTGTATTTGAAAAAAAAACAAGCCAAAACGGGGGCTCCGCTTTCTTTTTCCCTTAAGGAATTTTTTTTAGGGGTGTTACTTTTCTTTTCCCTTTTTTCCACAACTTCAAACCCGACCCCGGAAAGCGCAAAGGGAGGCTACCAAAATTTTTAAAAACCCCCAAAAAAGTGTCCCCCGGGTAAATTTCTTTTTTAAAAACACTTTTTTTGGAAAACATCCAAACACCTCTTAATAGAAAATAAAAAAGTTATAGCTCTATTAAATTACGAGCATGGGGATATACAATAGGTTTAAAATTTTTCCCTTTAAATTTTAAAAAAGTTTAAATTTTCTCCCATAGAGGTCAGGTTTGAGGATTTTTTGAATTCAAATTAAATTTTTTGGGAAAAGGAAATTTTTTCCCACTTGGCACCCAAAACCCTTTTTTAAAACTATAGAAATTCAAAGCCTGCCCGGGACTAATTTACACAAGTTGGGGGTAGAAAGAAAAACAGGGGACTTTCCTAAATCCTAAAAGTACCCAAAACTGAGCGGGGGGGAGAATTTAAAAAAACCCTTGAACCCAACCTGAACATGAAAATCCCGTATCAATTTTTAACATGCTTTGTAAAATTGGGGGCTGGGGAAATCCCGGTTTTCAAATAAAAAAACGCAAAAACAGAAAAACCCTAAATGATTCATATTAAAGCACGAGGATTAAATGGATATTTGAGGATGAAACCAGCATCTCTGGCGAAAACAACTAGCACTTCTTGAACGCATGCCACAGTCTATCTACACAATAAATGAAGGGGAAGTTCTGAAGGTGAAAATCTAGGACACAAAGCTTGACTAATTTGCTAGATTGTAGAAATATATTTTGTTTAATTACTAACTGCTTACTGATTAGCAGAGATCAGCTGGATTCGGGAAGAACTCTCTGCAGGAGCGAACGCTTCCATGAAGGGATGATGGCAGCACAAGGAGGGAAGCTTTTGAAAAGGCCACTTAGAGTAGTTGTGCTTGCATAATGCCAGATAACAGCTTACCATTAAAACTTTATCACTGCTTGCTGTTATGGCTTACACTTAGCTGGGTCAATCATCGTCTTTTTTCCCATCTACAATGTTAGGACCAGATCATGTTAAAAAATAATTGATATCAAGGCGTTAGGCTGGTTTCACATATTTGCAAAACCGCACCATGTCTTGAGTCTGCTTGAAGTGAAGGCTGTTAGAACCCTATTCAGTAACATTTTACTGTATTTTTTTGCAGAATTTTGATGCGGGTGTGCAAGATTTGAATCCAAGCTAAGCCGTGGAGAGGCAAATTATTAATTAGATGGTATCTACATGAGCATCCTGGTTAGTGTCGGACAGATGGAGTTGATTCTAGGGTCGAGCTGTTTCTGGGCCCAGCAGTGGAGGTTATTTTAGGGGTTTACCCTACAGCTGCTGTAAATGACTGTACAGGCCTCCTATACTCTGCATCTTGCTTTCTCTGCTTTTTTGCCTTTTCTGAGGATGTATATGCAGTTATAAAACTACTCCAGGTCTTCCATGCTCAGGGGACTACTGGGGGATTACCTTATTCCCATGTGGGCCAGTCTGAGCCTGATCCTGGGTATAACTATAGCCACAGCAGCTATAGCAACTGCTATGAGGTCCAGGATTTGAGGGGGCCCCACTCAGGTTCAAGGAAACTGTTCCTTTTTGTTGAGAGCAAGTAGTTGGTGGCTTTCTGCTCTCTAGCACTACAATATGGGTTCTCCAATATATAGTGGGAAAAAAAGTATTTAGTCAGCCACCAATTGTGCAAGTTCTCCCACTTTAAAAGATGAGAGAGGCCTGTAATTGACATCAAAGGTAGAACTCAACTATGAGAGACAAAATGAAAAAACAAATCCAGAAAATCACATTGTCTGATTGAAAGAATTGATTTGCAAATTATGGTGGAAAATAAGTATTTTGTCAATAACAAAAGTTCATCTCAATACTTTGTTCTATATCCCTTGTTGACAATGACATGGGGTCAAACGTTTTCTGTAAGTTTTCACAAGATTGGCACACACTGTTGCTGGTATGTTGGCCCATTCCTCCATGCAGATCTAATCTAGAGCAGTGATGTTTTGGAGCTGTCACTGGGCTACATGGATTTTCAACTCCCTCCAAAGGTTTTTTTATGGGGTTGAGATCTGGAGACTGGCTAGGCCACTCCAGGACCTTGAAATGCTTCTGTCACGGTTAATGCCGCGGTCCCTGCCTTGGACCGTCGGCCTGTCCGTGCCTGCCATGTCTCTGCTGGGGCTCCCTGAGCAGGGGTCCCGGCAGCCTGTGTTCTGCTATGTACTTGCCTGTCCTGTTCATTCCTTGTTGCTATCCTGGGTCTGTCTGGCCTGTGCCTTTCTAGGGCGTGCGCGCGGCAGCTTCCGCCTATTTATTAGTTTCCTGTTCTGTGCACCTTCCTCTTCACCCCTGACCTCTGGCTATAAGAGGAAGATCTGGTCTCTACTCTGGGTCAGTTCATTGCAGCCTGTTGCAATGTCTTGCTGTTTCCATCTTGAGTGCCTGCCAGTATCGCTGGACTTAACCCTGGAGATGCTGGTTCAGTTTATGTGCCATCTGAGCTCCTGACCTTCTGTCTGTCTCCTGTTACGTCTGATGTCTCTGCACCTGTCCTGTGTCCTGCCTTGGCAACTGTTCCTGGTCTGTACCTGCTGTGTTACCTGTCCAGTTCCTTCCGTATCCTGTGGTGTTATGTGTACGTTTATCCCTCCTGTATCCTGCTGTGTTCCTGTGTACGTTTTACCTGCCCTGCTTATGTTCTCCTATGTTCCTGTGTTCCTGTCCTGCACCTCGGCTGTCACCGCAGGTAGCCACGTCAGGGGTAGCGACCTGGGGGTCCCGCAGCCAAGTCCATCCCGCTTTGCGGCGGGCTCTGGTGAAGACCAGGGGCCCCTTAGACTCTGCTCCCTGGCGTGATCCTCCAGTTACCACCTCGCCTGCGGTGATCAGAGGATCCACACCCAGATGTCAGCAGTCGGCACCTCGGCATATGTTTGTCAGCGCCCGCCCATTACAGCTTCTTAGGTCAATTACAGGCCTTTCTCATCTTTTTAAGTGGGAGAACTTGCACAATTGGTGGCTAACTAAATACTTTTTTTTTTCCCCACTGTACAATCGTATTATTTATATCTTTAATTATTACTTCTTGTGCTGCTGTTTTAGCTTATTGTCATTAAGTGGTGGGGCTCCATTTTGTTTTCTTATGGGGCCCTGTGAATTCCAGTTATGCCCCTGATGTGCATCCACTTAATAAAAGAGGTATTTTTATGTAACCTACTTTGAGGTCATCAGAGTACTCTTATATAAGTGCTTAACACATTAGAGGAAAGGATATGGTAATATTACAACTAATGTTACTTAAACCTGTCATTGACAATGGTTTGACTGAACTTATGAAAAAATATAGGTTTAGGACATCAAAAAACAGAATTTTTACTCTAACCTTCACCCTGTCCTTAATCGTAACAATAAACCTAAGTTGGGTTTAAACATTTTTTTAAGAGCTTTAAAGATTAACCTAACTCTTCATGGCACTCATATGTGGTGTTACTTTTGGCCCAACAATTCTAACTGGAAGTGATGCTGCAAAGAGGTAGGTTAATCCTTAAAATCCCATTAAAACTCTAGCCCTGTATCCAACTTGGGTCAATTGTTTTTGGAGGCAGGCATTCACTTGGATTCGGGTTGAATTTGATGTTGACACAGTTCTCAAATGCAACACAAATTACAACATGTAGAATTTTAAGTATGAGTAAGGGTCTGTGTATGCTAAGCCCGAAACGCGTTAGCATGTAATTGCTCCACTATGCCTATTGGTGATTGACCACTGTACTGTCTAAACTGGTGAGTGATTTTTTGAATCTTTTAAACATGGTTTTCAATAAATTTTGATATATTTTATGGCCATTCAATTTTGCGTGCTGGATATTCTATTTTCAGAATTTTAGGTACCATGTTTGGGGATGTTAGGAATAATCAGTCCTAGGATCTGTCCAGATCTCCATCATAATTGAAAACCTCAAAACAGTACTAGATCTGATATCTGACTGACACACCAAGGGCCCATCAGGTTCCTCTGTTATTTTGATGGGGAAAAAAAAGTGATGCATGGAGCCTCAAACACAGAAGTGAACATGGCCTTACTTGGCAATTGTACTGTAAAACAAGCTACAGAATATCAGTTAAAAAGACAAAACTATCCTCTTGGTCTGAGCTATAGAACCTCTCAAACTCAATATACACCTACTTTAATGGAGAAGGTAAGGAAAAAAAATCACCAACCTGTAAAATTGATGATGATGTCACATATGTTTATTTGACTTTTAGGGGGACATGTCTGAAAACTGTCTTGGTCTAAGACTTTTCTTGTTGCCCATAGCAACCAATCAAAGCCCCCCTTTCATTTTTTCAGAGCACTATATGAAATGAACTGGGAACGCTGATTGGTTGCTATGGGCAACAAGAAAAGTCTTAGACCAAGACAGTTTTCAGACATGTCCCCTTTAGTGTGCTTATACATCAATGAGTCAGATTACTATGACCACTTCCTACTTTCAGTGTCAGCAGCATGTACCTCATAAAAGGAGTCACGTGTCGTGGGATGGCTTGGTAGGTATATGAGGTGTGCGATAGGCTCATATATAGTGAGTAGTCAATTGACACCAATGCGAAATAGCAACATGGAAACTACAGAGCACCATGTGTCATTGATGTAAGAACAACAATTCAGCAAACCCTACTGCAGATGGGCTTTGACGCAAAAGGGTGGTCACTGCATCTCTGCTAACAAAATTGCATCAACAGAAAAGGCTTCAATTTTCATTGTAGTATCAGAACTAGACCTCCACTTATTGGCAAGGGGTTTCCTTCTTCGAATTCTGCATTCTGCTTCTTCGAATGGATGGACTTTGGCATGTCAAGTGAGAAAAATCAGAGAACAAAACACCCTGTAACCATTGCTGGAAGAACACAAGCTGGTGGAGGTAGTGTTGTTGTCTAGGCATTCTCTGAGTCACTCATCCATGTGGAAGACACTCTGAATTGATCTGAGTATGAATCCAACCTTGAAGATCACGTACACCCATACATGCTGACTGTCTTCCCTGGGGTGGATGGGACTTTTCGGCAAGGCAATATGACATGTCCAACGCTAGAAATGACCATCATTAGTTTGAAGACCATGTCTAAGTCTTCTAAATACTAACCTATTCACCTAATTCCCCAGACTTGAACCCAATTAGGAATCTGAGGGACCACCTCAATTATCATGTTGGTTTTTCTGGAAATGGGGTGGTCCATAGTTATGGATTGGACTTGGGTATGCTAAGAGTCTGTAGTTAAGGGGTTTTGCCAGGGCGTGAGTACTTAACTCCTTATCAGCCAGGTTTGAATATAAACAAATCATGAAGGCTGCAGGGGAGAGAGGGAGGGGGTGAGCAGAGAGTGAGGAATAAGGGAGCACCTCAAAACTTAACTCAAATAATAACTTTACAACAATTGATTCTCTATACAGCAAGACACAGGCTCATACACTGCACTTCTCCACAGCCCCTTGAAGCTCATTCAATTTCCCTGTCATCAGATAAGAAGTTTTTTCACGCAAGCGTGGCCCGTCAGCTCCTCTGGTCGTGTCTAATGCAAGCTTTCAGGTAACTAAGGGGGACTGGAGCAATGCTGTAGCTCTCAGAGTCTTCACTTTTTGTAATCACATATATTTAGAAAGTGATAAATACCCATTTTGGAGGATCCCACATCAAACATTACCCCCTTTAAAAAAATATAAAGGGTTAAATTTGGGTAGTGCATAATCTCAAATGCTCTCCCACTGTGGGATTTCCTTATCTTTAGTGTAAATCAATCAGATAAGAGCTAGAAGAGAGAGAGGTGGGGAGAGGTGGTCGCTTACCAGAGAAACTTGTGTATTCTAAGAGCAGATAAGATCTTCTTTATCTCATGACCAAAGCTAAATCAAAACTTCAAGGTATGTGGCAATAGTCCTCATTTACCTTTCCTTACATGTTTCAAACCAATCACTGTGAGAAAACCCCTTTAATCTGAGAATTTTTCTATTTACATCTTAACCAAGATTGAAGGTATTCATTAGGTTC
Organism: Phyllomedusa bahiana; assembly: GCA_025379985.1. NCBI lineage: Eukaryota > Metazoa > Chordata > Amphibia > Anura > Hylidae > Phyllomedusa > Phyllomedusa bahiana. The sequence continues at coordinate 18,818 of JAODAL010026899.1, forward strand.
TGTCGTTTTCTTAAACTGTTAGACAATAATTAGCTACTGAATTATCACATTACAGCTTCACTTAAGATCTTCGGACCATAAAGTTATTGGCTGTGTTCGTTTGACTGTGAATCCTTGTCAGCAGTCTATGCAGCCTTTTAAAGCATTTTCATAGTTTATTCCCAGGATTATATCTCATTCTAAAACCAATTATTCAGTTCAGCAATGTACTTCAAAGTTGGAACACAATAAAAAAAAAAGTTAATCACTGAGAAAACTGTGTATCTCCTACTATCCATAAACATGGTTAATTTAGACTGTGAAATATGAAATGTGTGTCTGCTATACACAGCATGTAGCAGCCTATTCAGTGTACTGAAACCATGCAGAGATACGTAGATGGAGGTGGAGAATTGTTTGGCAGGACAGTCATATTCACAGTATAGGAGTGTCTCGGTCAGGACTGTAATAGAACGCTGCCTGCCGAGGAGAAAATGACATAACAGACTGGGAGAAAGCATGAGATAAGAACAGTGGATAATACTTATTGATAATTGCTTCGACAAATAATAAAATAAAACTCCATCCACTACATTATAGAGTAGTACTTATTTTTGTATAGTCAATGAATGCAGGAATAATCACCCGGTGCATTGTAATTATATTAATCATATAAAATATGTCCCATGCTTTATTTTACATTTTGTGTCCCCCATAAAATCAGATAAAAACCTTTCAGGGGCATTTTTACACCACTTTTTCCATTTTACTGATTCCCCCTTTAACTGGGGCTGATAAATTAAAGGATGTGTGTCTCATTAACGCTGCTTTTCAGGGCCGTGTCAGTGTCCCTGATAAGTTGATCTGAGGGCGTGCTACTTGTTCTGTCTCTTCTGTGCTCCCTCTCCCTCCCTCTCTCCCCTCCTCCCATCAGGCAAACAGTCAGCTACGTAAAACATCTATTCAGGGGGGGGGGGGGGGGGGTTTGCTCTCGAGAGTTTCACCCTTGTGTGTGCCTGCCTAGGTCTGTTACAGAGAGGGCTGATCTAGGGGAGTGTAGAGAGGAATATGAAGCTGTGTGCTAATAGACGCAGAGAAATGCATGTGTTTTCCAATATCCAGCCTGCATAGCTTACAAAGTCTCCACAGTCTCCAGCAACAAACAAGGTAAGTGTTTTACTATACTCAGGATGTCTCACAATACTGGAGAGCATAAAGTATTCACAAGCCTGATCTGTATTATATTAGTATAGTCAGCAGGTTTCCAAAGACATATCCTGATTAAAGTAACAGACCAGGGTTCACTGACTGTCACATCTATCTTTGTAGAAGAGCAGGAGGAAGCAGGCACACACAGGTTAAATCCCAGGACACAGACGCCAGAGTCCTCCCCTTCCCCCCTCCCTGCCACTACAGAAGCATTCTGTGCGCGTGAGGGGGCTCTCTGCTCCGACCTGTCTTCAAAGGTGATGAGTCATTCCAGACCTGACAGCCAGTAAGATAAGGATCAACAGGTCGGCTACTATAGAGATCTGAGAAGCTGATGTAGTAATACTAAACAGGGCCTAGCTCAAAATCAGTAGGACATTTGTAATGAAACATATAATTGCAAAGCTGCTTGTTTTTTAAAGATCTTTAAATTAAAACCCAATCATTGTAGCGAGACAACCCCTTTAATAGTAATGGCTATCATGTATTTCCTAATATCACATCACACATTTCCTACTATTGGGCAAACAATGGAAAAAATAAACTACACAAAAACTACAAATTCAGATGGATAGGAGAGGTAAATGGAAAATATTACAGGCAAGGCTAGGTTTGTACCACATATCCACCTACATGTATGTCTCTGTACACCTATATAGTTGTATTCTGGGCAAGGATATGGCATAAGGTACATCTGGTCAAGAAGTCTATAGGTACATGAGATGTATACATCACAAGATTTTCCATGTGTATACACCCTGAACCCCAAATGTAATTTGACCAAAGTACCAGAGGATCTTGTGGGCCCAAGCCCAACAATAATGCAGACTGGTCGGCCTAAAAATGTAGCAGAAGTCAACCTCAAGTGGAACTGACTTTAAACCAATCACCAGATATTATAACCTGTGTCTGCAAAGATGACTTAAAAGTAATTGGCTGTGCACATGTTTTGTATACATGGAAGGTCAGTCCACTAAATAATTTCCTCCGGTGGGCCCAAAGAACTTGAGTCCTACATTGAATGTAAGCAACTTATGTATGCTACAATGATGGAAGTACGTATAGACAGCTTGGTGTCAGATGGTGTGTCTGTGGGAGGAGATGAGGGGTGCTTACAGGCCCAAACACCAAAAGATAATATAAAGGGGTAATAACACCCAGGGAGTACTGTAGCTGTGAAGATGGGGAGAATTTGTAAAGTGTTACAAGCCATAACCACTCTGCTATTGAGAGTGTATTTAGCTACCATACAAAGGCAGGGATTTAAAAGGGTTTTCTTGCTACGATCATAGTTGAAAATGAGGGGACTAAAAATCTAATGCATGTCCGTCCTTGATACCATAGAGCAAAACGGGCTTTATGTTTAGTGCTTGGTAATGGGTTATGCCCAGGTCCCGCCCCCCGGATTGTAATCGGAACTACACGGCCAGATGGATGATGGAACCGGGTAGCACGCAGGGACTTATGATTGAAGATAAAAGAGAGACGCGGGGTTGGCTGTTTTCAATGACAGGAAGCACTGGTAGGTGTGACATATGCGTGCGGGGTTGGCTATTTTCACTGACAGGAAGCAGTGGTAATTTGCTACATATGCGTGCGGGGTTGGCTGTTGTCACTGACAGGAAGCAGTGGTAGGTGCAACTTTTGCGTGCGGGGTTGGCTGTTTTCACTGACAGGAAGCATTTGGTCAGTGCAAACATATGCGTGCGAGGTTGGCTATTTTCACTGACCGCAATCAGTGGTAGGTGCGACGTATGCGTGCGGGCTTGGCTTTTTTCACTGACAGCAATCGGTGGCAGGTGCGACGTATACGTGCGGGGTTGGCTCTTTTCACTGACAGCGATCAGAGGTCCTGTAGCAGAGAGAGCTCTAGTGCAGTCCCATGTAAACACAAACAGATAAAGTGTATAGTTTTTGTAAGGGACCGGTCAGGGACACACAAGAAGACACAGACAGAGTGAGGCCCTGACGCTGGTCCCAACCACTGTCCCTGCCTTTGGGGGTACCGCACGACTCTTAAAAGGTCGTCCCCAACCAAAGACTGATCACTATACTGAATAACGTGGAAACACAAGACACAGACAAACAATACAAACACAATAGGGAACGTCAGGCAAGCAAGTGTTGGCAGCAAGCGTCGCAGCGCAGTACCAAATTCAGGAGACGAGAAAAAAAAACGTAAGACGAGCCATAGTCGATAACTGTCGGGCAAATGCATTACAAAATCTAGGAGAAGAATAGTCCAAAGCAAGTGAATCAGGTAACCAGAAAAATCCAATAGAAGAGAAAGCAAGCGAAAGTATAATAGGAAAGACCCAATATAACAGGCACAGGGACAGGTAAGTGAATCCTTAAATAGGGAACTTGTGAACACAGAGCAGAGTGATAGGGTTAAAGCACACAAAACCTGATATGGGAAACAAGGCTGTCAATCAAGAGGAACAGGAGTTTTAACTAAATGGATAGCGGACGGATTCCTGGGCCACGAGGGGTCCATTGGCCAGTAATCAATTAACACACAGGAAAGGAAAGACTCTGTTCACACTGGTAACTAAGATACAAAGTTAATATTGTTAAAAACCATGGTTTTCCGTGCAACTCCGTTTCCGTTCGCGACCGAGAAACTCGAAGCTGGGGGTGCTGTCCGGGCATGAACATGACAGTTTGTTCTGTCAGATCTGCAGAAGGTCAGAGGTAAAATAATCTGCAGGATATCACTTTGTGATGAGAGAGAGACAGAGAAAAAAAATCCACTCCCATGCTTTCCTAGTAGTGCCTGAATGTTAAAATGCCCACGTCTAGTTATACAAAGTATGTAGAGAAGCGAGACATGTATAAAACACACTCACCGAGTTACACTTAGCTTTCACTTCCAGTGATTCGTTAGTCTCTGAGACGAGCTGGAACCTCAGCCTTCGGCCCCGCTCACGAAGAAAGAATCCTCACGATGCACACATTTGGGCGCGTCTGCAGATGAGTGAAGATACGTCCCGTCTCTGTTGGAGGAGAAACACGCCCCTCCATTTCCTAAGCTCTACTTAGCAACCAGTAAAAAACGGTTGCCAAATGATGAAACGAGAATACCCCTTTAACCTCTTGCTCTGAGTCAAAGACAGTTTTGCTGTGACCCTGAATAGTAAGTATGTTACGTACTTAACAACATTTTTGGAGACACTCGTCGATCACTTTCCATAGTACAGTAGAAGAGAATAGAGCCAGTTGCCAGCAGCAGCACAGCTGGACTCTAGAGCTGTAGTCATGGAACCTGACTTTTGGTGGAAACAAAGTCCGAATAGAAGTAATAGAAATATTATTGATGATCATAAATTATTATTTGTGGAATTCTCCAGCTTTCTGAAATCCAGCCATCAAAACTGAAACAGTGAAGGCTCAATTCCCGACACCCTTGACATACGGCTGAAGGGGTTACAGTCATCGGGACGGCTAAAACCTTTCAGGGCCATATTTGCATAATCTTTTTTAATTTTTCTTATTTCCCCTTTAACTGGGGCTGATTTGTTAGCCCCAGTAAGGGGGGAAATTCAGGGGAAATGCATTCCCTGCACTGACTGCAGAGCTGATCTGGGTCTGCTAAGACCCAGCAGCTCTTGCTGTTACCGAGTTAGTCACGTGACTGCCAGGCTGTGAAGAAGGAAGCGCTGTTTACACAGTGATCGAGAAGGCAGGGACGGTTCTTTTCTTCTCAGTAAAGAGTCAGCTGTTGCTGACAGCTCATTCTCCCTGCCAGGCTGTAAATTAGTATACAGCTGCAAGTTAAACTGCCACCAACCGGATGTTTGATGTTGACAGACGTTTGGCAAGTAGTTAAAGAGGTATTCCCATTTCACTGATTAGCTTTCTACATGCAGGCAAATGTAAATAAAGATTATTACCAAATACATTGCTGTTCTGATTTTGCTTCCCTTCAGAGTTAGAACAGATCTTATCTCCTGCTTTTGTACACAAGCTTCCCTAGTTGACCGACCACCTCTCTCTGTTCTATCAGGCTCAAGCAGCAGTGGTCTGGATGATAATGTCACTCCCTGTTGTGTCTATGGCCATGTTCACATGGCTTAAAATGGGCCGTATTTCTCTGAAATTAAGCGCCGAAGGTGCTCCAAATTAACGGGCTTAAAACGGCCCATTCATACGGTAATCCACAGTTTCTCATATAGAACTATTGATTACGTCTCCTCTCCCTGCTCGGCTAATACGCCGTGGGGGTATATAATTCACAATGTCACTCTTCTAGAGGCGTATACCGCGGCGCGTAGCAGGCGATTGTCTATTGGCCGGCGAGGTTGCCGGCCCCCGGCCGCTCCCTACCCCGCTCATGCCCGCTGCCACACGGCGTAACTGCGGGGCGTGAACATAGCCTTATAGTCAGCACAGCAGATTATTTAAGTTTAAACATTAACCCTTTTGAGCACTGTAGCCATGTGCACTGCTTTTTTAAAACCTCCAGCCCTAATGTCCGTCTAACAGGTTTGCCTAGGAATAGTAGAGATGATATGCCAATCCTAACCTACAGTCTATCCAGGTATTATGAGCCTGAAGCTGGCTGTTGCTCTGCGACACAGCATTGGGAGAAAACCCCTTTAAATTGCGTTTGTGTGTGAGATGCTTTTGTTTTGTAGGTGACTGCTCCAAATGATGTTGCACATCGTTGATTTTAATCTTTAAAGCAATTTTCGGACATTCAATCCACCATGATAAGGGTAATGATCCCGTCATTCAGGGGTTTCAGTACAATTTTCTGAATGATACTCTTTGAGGTTACGTCACGAACACCATATTTCTTCCTTAATTCACTCTGACATCACATTAGGTTCTTACTATGAATACGCGCTGCTTAATATTGTACACCACCATCCTGATGAGAATATATATATATATATATATATATAATATTATATTATATATATAGTATATATATATAATATATAAAATATAGGGTTAACGATAGATGAGCGGAGGCTGAGGCTCTGTGATAAATGAGGTTTTATATATAGAGGAAGAGAACTGATCTCTGTGATATATAGTGTTATATGCATAGAGTAGAGAAGCTGATCTCTGTGATATATAGGGTATATATGATAGAGGAGAGAAACTGACTCTGTGATATATAAGGTTTATATGATAGAGGAGAGAAGCAGAGCTCTGTGATATATAGGGTTAATAATATAGGAGGAAGCAAGCTGATCTCTGTGATATATAGGGTTATATGATTTGGAGCAGGATTTCTGAGCATAAAGCAAAGAAAAAAACTACATACAGTGATTGACAGTTTGCTCTGTACACACACTAATGCAGAAAAAGCTGTCAATCACTGTATATGAGCAGGGTAAGCAGGACTTCCACTGTCTCTTAAGGAGTCCAGTCCATATTTTACTCAGAAATCCTGCTCTAAATCATGCAAACCCACATATCGCAGGGCTCAGCTTCTCTACCCCTATAACATCCTGCTCTCAGAAAGGGCAACATAAACCACCGGACAGGTTCCCTTTATGTGATAAATGACCTTTTAAAATGACCTTATGTACTACTATTTTAGGCACCATTTCAAGGGTAATGAGAATGCGAAGCAAACAACTCTATTATCAGCATAGTATTTGACTTTGATTTTTTTGGATGGGATCTCTTTTATCTACCTACCATATATGTAATGGACCAGAGTAGGGGGCAGAAGAGAGGACGAGAGGAGTCGTAGTTATAGTCATCGCTCACTCACTGCTGTCATGGCAGCTTCAATCATACCTCTCATGCCCCATTCCGGGACCAAAACAGTAAAAAGGGTGGGAGACCTGGAGTTCAGAGTAGATGGCAGTATTCTTACCCCCAGGGCCGCACTCCATGATGGTGGTGATCCTCTCCTGCTGTATTGATGTTGCGGTGTTGTAGGGAGGTGCCCATGATGTCGGTGCAGGAAGCAGGAGGTAGACGAAGGGTTAACAGTTGGAGTGAAGCATCACTTATCCCTTTTATTTACAAGCAAGTTCCTATACATGGCATCTCTCTTTCATTAGATTACAGTCAATCCTCAGCCTTGTTGTAGCTAGCAGCCATCAGAGGTCCCTTCTAAAATGGTCCATTATTTAGATGCAGAGAACTGACATCCTAGTAACTACCAGATAGACTACAAGGGGATAGCTGAGCGACCCCAGGAGAACTGGATCTAGACGGACCAGGCCAAAGGCAACAATCTGGACACCATCTGGTCGGTAGGCCAGCGAGGGACTTCCTATGTGCTACCTGTCATGTACACCTCCCTAGTGTACTTTTCCAAGGGATCCTCCTTCTGCCACTAGTAAGCAACTCCTTTCCTTAGATGTCTTAGTTTCCATCCAAAGATCCATGGCCAATAAATGGGGCTATGGGCCTTCCTAGCTGCAGTCTAGAATGGGCCCAGGCTTCAAAGGGTTAAGTGAGATCCTTCATTTTCCTCTATGGTCTGACAAAGGTTCATACCACAGGTATAACCACTCTTCCAATCGTCCCATAGAACAAATCAGAAAAATATTAACTAGTGCCTTATTTATAACCTTTTTGACACCTGTCCCTTTACTACTCCACCCACCTCATAACCAATGACTGCAAAGCTAACCTTATGCTATGTTCTCACGCTTAGAAATTAGAACGTATTTCAGTACTGTAATTAACGCTCCGGAGTGCGCAAACTACGGCTGAATAAGGCCAAGTCCATTACGTAATCCACAGTTCACAAAGAAGACCTAGGATAACGACTCCTCTCCCTGCTCGTCGAATACGCCGATTGGGGGAGATAATTTGACATGTGAATTACCAGCGGCGTAGTACGCCCCTCTGGGTAATGCAATTCAATGTCCGGGTGAGGTGCCGGCCCCGCCGCTTCTCGGCCTCCCCCCGGCTCGCCTGTGCCCACACGGCGTAATTGCGGGGCGTAATTACGCCCTGCATTTAAGCCGTGTGAACATAGCCTTACAAATAACATTTTACTACATCACACAAGCTCCAGCAGATTCTGGTCCTTAGCAGTACATATATCTCAACACAGAGTTCTCCCACTCATGTCATCATTAGTATCTCAGTGCAAAACAGCATCACAATATATTAACAGTAATTCAGCATAAAATCCTTCTGTAGCATATATAAGGAGTTTATAAGTACAAGGTGGTTAAAGTCCTGTATACTACATATACACTCCGATCAGCCATAACATAAAAACAACTGACAGGTGAAGTGAATAGCATTGATTATCTCGTTACAATGCCACCTGTCAAGAGATGGGACATATTAGGCAGCAAGGGAACAGTGAATTCTTGAAGTTAATGTGATGGAAGCAGGAAAAATGGGCAACTGAAAGAGCCTGTTTGATTTTGACAAGGGCCAAATTGTGATGGCTAGATGACTGGGTCAGAACTACTGTAGCACAAATTGCTGAAATGATAGAAAAGTTGGCTATGATAGAAAATGCTAAAACTCATAGTTCATCTCAGCCTGCTGTATATAAGGCTATGTGGCCATCAGAGTGCCCTCCCATTCACAGCCAAAAGGCAATGGATAAGTAAGCATCAGAAATGGACAGTGTAGTAATTGGAGAAGGCAGCCTGGTCTGATGAATCATATTCTAAGTTTAAACAACCATGTGGAAAACAGGATGCATGTGCTTTGTTGAAGTGGAAAGGAGATAGAACTAGGACACACTGCTAAGGCGTTCATGTTTTGGGCAGTGTTCAGCTAAAAAACCTTGTTTTTGTGGCAAACATATGCCATCTACCTAAACCGTTAGGGAATTACCGCTAAAGAAATTTTCCAGAGTGGTATTACCAGACAAGCAATTCCCCAAAGAGGCAAAAAGTGAGCAGAACAAACAGATCACACTCAAAACTGCTGACTTCAATCAGACATCCTCTTACAGAGTCTAAGGCTTTCTCTTGGTGTTCAACAGAGCCCGCCACAAAGCAGGTTGGACTTGGCTGCAAGAGACCTGGTTGCCCAACCAGAGAAATGTAGGAAAACGGATGCCAGTGGGCAGACAGACAGGACAAACAAGGGAGGACAGGGGAAAACACAGAACATAACCACTCGGTCAAACAAGCTGAGGGTCAACCCAGCAGAATATGTGATACCAAATCGGGGATCAGAAAAAGAGTCGAGAAACCAAGTTGGAGTAAACCAGAAAACACTTCAAAACCGCCTCAGCCATTGATTGGACACAAGTGGGAACGCAGATTGGTTCTGCTCCAACCTCCGGCCAAGGCTAGACAATAGGCATGAAACAGTCTTAAAGAGACAGCAGAATAATGCGCCCTGCCACTCTACAAAAATTGCTCAGTGTAACAGAAACTGGGTATGTGGATCCTCTGGGTCACCAACAAAGATAGCGAAGACCACACCAGAGAACGGAGTCTAAGGCACCTCTCCGGTATTCACCAGAGCCCGCTGTAAGGCAGGTGGAACTTGGCAGCGAGGGACTCCCAGGTCAGTACCCCTGATGTGGCTGCTCGCAGTCACTGCTGAAGTGCCAGACATAGGACTGCGGGAATAGGCAGAGATGATGGTTCACAGGCAAGGGTAACCGTAAATAAGTAGCAGAGTCTCAGGCAGGTAGTAGATTGGTGTAGAGGAAAGTAACAGCAAGCATGGTACCCAGAACAATATGACAGTAAATGCAGGTGATGGACAGCAACAGAGATCAGGATAAATGTGGAAACATCAACCAACTGACCCAGATCACAGACAGGAAGTTCCTTAAATCCCAGGTGGTGAGTAGTCATTGAACTGGCAATTAAGAACTGCAAGGCCATTAAATCTCGGTGAACCAATGTGCGCACGCAGTGCTGGCAGTGCTGGCAGCAACAAGGACCAGAGCAGGAGCAAGGAGAGGTGAGTACACACTGAGATGGGGGGTCAGGGGCTACAAGAGGGACATGGGCACTTCTGCGATCTGGACCAGGGGCCGCGGCATGGACCGTCACAGTACCCTCCACCCCTTACACTTCCTTTTTTCTGCGCCCACTAATTTCTTCGGGAAATAACGGGAACACAAACCGGCTTGCTATATTGACCATGGGAGGAAAACAAGAACATCAGAAGTGGTCAGCAGTGGAAGAGGTGACAGGATTGCACCAGGCAGGGAGGTTTGAGGCAGCGTGAGTGGCATTGCTGGCCCCAATAGATAACTTCACTTGTTTTTCAATTCAATGCTGGAGCATGCAGATGTAACCACAGAAGAGACCAAGGACAACTGTAGCAGAGGAACAAGGAAGAACGTGGAATGAGAGCTTCTCCCTGTGAGACCTCCCAACCTGTAGAGTCAGTGACTTAGTATGGAACAGAACAGGTTCTTTCAGAATGTACCCGTTGATGGAGGAAAATCACAGAGGATTTCTAGACAGAAGACGGGCAGGCACTAATTAGAAACCAGAGATGGATGGATAAAGTTTCTTGTAGAACCAAAGTCGAGGATAGCAGAGATTTCAAAACAAAAGCCAGATGCAGAACTGATGGTGACCGGTGTGGTGAGAGGTGGAACAGACGTGTCGTCACACAAGGTTGACTCACCCACGAGACCTAAGCACAGAGGCTTCCAGGGCGCAGTTGGGAAGACTGGGCAGCTTTTTAGGAAATGCTCTGCTCTTCCATCAGTTTAAGCACAAGTTTAGACTGTGCCAGCGAGTGCGTTCCTCCTGCTTTCCTCCTGCGTTATATGAACACTGTCCACCTGCATAGGTTCATCTTGAGGAAACTCGGATGCCAGGTGAGGGAGATTAGGGAAGACAGGTGCAAGACGAGGTAGACTGCAAGGCTGGGGGAACGTTGTCTGCTGGCGAAGCTCTGTCTCTCTGAAAAACAGATGTCAATCCTGGTAGCGAGAGCTATGAGGTCGTCCAGGGTAGTTGGTAGGTCATGACCATCCAGTTCGTCCTTGATTTGCCCGGCAAGGCCCTACCAGAATGCTACCACCAGGGCCTCATAATTTCAGGCAACCTTAGAGGCCAATGTGCTGAAATGAATCGCCTTGTCTGAAGCAGAACAAAGAAGATGCAGCAGAGGTATTGCCCCCAGGCTCTTCAAAGACTTTACGGAAGGCGCTCAAGAATTCCTGATTCCACTGTCAGAGAGTCCTCTCGCTCCAAGAGGGGTGATGTCCAGCCCAAGGCTTCACCTGAGAGCAGGCTGATGATGAAAGCCACTTTGGCTCAATCAGACGGGAACTGGTATGCCAGGACCTCAAATTGGATGGTGCATTGATTGAGAAACGTCTTGTAATCACTGTGGTAACAAAATGGCAATGGTAGATGCAGGCTGGGACTGGCAATGGCAATGGGAGGCAGAACTACTTCCGGTGCAGGTTCAGACATAGTCTCAGAGAGACTAAAAGTTGCTCCAGACGTACGACATGATGGGTAACTATGGCTGCGATATGCTGGATGTCAGGCAACGGTGCATCTGTGCGATCCATAACCAGTTTGTACTGAAACGGAAGCCAGGTATGTGAATCCTCTGGGTCATCCGCAAGAATTGGTGCAGACCACGCCAGGGAGCAGAGTGTAAGGAGCCCCTCCGGTATTCACCAGACCTCTCCACAAGGCGGGTTGGACTTGGCTGCAAGGGACTGCCAGGTCACTACCCCGACATGGCCATTCGCGGTGACAGACGAAGTGCCAGTTGTAGGACTGCGGGAGTAGGCAAAGGTGACAGCAGGTGCAACCGTAGATAAGTAGCAGAGTCCCAGGCAGGTAGCAGACTAGATCAGGTAACACAGGAACCCATATGATAGTAAATGCAGGTGATGGACAGCAACAGAGATCAGGATAAATGTGAAAACATCAACAAACTGACCCAGATCACAGGCAGAAAGTTCCTTAAATATTAGCACCACATTGGTTCCTCATCAGTCCCGTGGAGCCAACCAAGTTAATTCAGAATCAATAATGGCATATCCTATCATGGCATATCATAACTCATATCAATATGCCATCAAACTGCAAAATGGGAAATAAAACATTGCAAAACAGGAAAATTATGTATAAACTTCCACACAGAAGTGGGGTACCATGCCAGCACCTAACCTTCCTATCTATGCTACTGTCCTGCTCCACACATGGGGACAATCACACTACATTAAGCACTGGACTCCCAAACAGTCCACCAGGTAATCCACAGACCACCTGGTGATATCCAGACTCTATTACTACCCACAGGCACAAGATGTAGACAACACAGGCACCAGTTAACACCACAGCCAAGACCTGCCAAGCTATACATCGATCATCTATAGTATTAAAATCACTGACCTGTAAAGTGAATAGCAATGATTATCGCATTACAATGATACCCGTCAAGAGAAAAGAAATATTAGGCAGCAAGCGAACAATTGGCAAGCGAACAATTCTTAGAGATTATGTGACGAAAACAGGATAAATAGGAAAGCATAAGCATAGACAAATTGTGGTAGCTAGACAACTGAGCTTTTCCAAAACTGCAAGTCTTGTGGCATATTCCCAAGACTGGTATCTGCAGTGACTGGTATCTACTAAAAGTGGTCAGACAGGGTCATGAATGCCCAGGACTGAGTAATGTATGTGAAGAATGAAGGATAGCCCATCTGGTCCAATCCCACAGAAAAGAGACTGTAGAACATGTCACGGTTGGAGGTAGTGGATCTGTTGGACCACCGCAAGCGATGGCGTAAGCCACGCCAGGGAGCGGAATCGAAGTAGGTCCCAGTTTTCACCAGAGCCGCAAAGCGGGATGGACTTGCTGCGGCGGGAGTCTACCAGGTCGCATCCACTGACGTGACTTGCTTGCAATGGCAGCCAAGGGTGAGCGTGGTACAGAATCGTGAGGCGTAGACGTAGTCGGGGACAGGCGGTAAGGTCAGGACAGGCGGCAGAGGTTCGTGGGCGAGGGACGGAAGCAAGACGGTACGGTACACAGGAATCACGGCAAGCCAAGGGATGCTTTCTCAATAGGCTAATAGGGCACTAAAGATCTGGCGCTGGGCGCAGGAAGGGGCAGGCTTTAAATAGGGTCAGCGACCGGCAATGGAATTTAAATTTCACAGTGCCAGCTCGCGTGCGGCCCCGCCTTCTAGGGAAGCAGAGACACAGTCAGGAGCGCGGCTGGGTGAGTAAGGGATGTTGGAGCGAGCGTGCCCAAGGCCCGACATGCGGGTTGCGGCACCGGCCGCCCACGGGGCACCAGGGAGGGGGTCGCGGGGCCCACCCGCGAAAGAACAAAGTGATAATTAAGTTAATACTGGCTATGACAGAAACGTGTCAGAACATAACGTTTATAACAGCTGTTTGCATATGGGGCTATGTAGCTGCAGACTGTTTAGAGTCTGCATGTTGACCCCTCTCCACCCACCTCAAAGCATTCACAGTGGGCACATGAGCTTCAGGAGTGGAACATGGAACAATAGAAGGGGGCCTGGTCTAATCCTGTGGATGGGTAGGTGGGTGTAAGTCACTTAACAGGGGGGAGATGGCACAAGGCTATGTTACTAGAAGAAGGCAAGACAATAGGGTATGAGGAATAGGACAATATTCTGCTGAGAAACCTTGGTTCCTGGCATTCATCAGGATGTGGATCCGACATGCACCACCTGCCTAAAGATTGTTGCAGAATACACCACTTTATGGCAACAGTATTCCCTAACAGCTGAGGCCTCGTTCACCAGTGTAATGCCCCTGCTACACTGCAAAAATTGTACAGATGTGATTAAGAACATGAAGTTCAAGATGTTGACTTGGCCTCAGAAGACCCAAGATTTCAATCTAGATAAACATGTGTGGGATGTGCTTGAAAAACAAGTCTGATCCATGAAAGTCCCACCTTGCAACTAACAGAATCTGCTGCTAACATCTTGGTACCAGATAATGTAGGACACATTAAGAGTAGTGTTGAGCGATTACGTTGGCTATCGACATCGGGCGATAGTCGATAGTCGGCCACCATCGATAAGGTTTTTCGATAGTGAGCAGTCGACTATGAGTGATGACCATTAAAGTCTATGGGAGAGCAACAACACCTTCATTCTTACACCCAAACAGGGCTGGAGAAGCTGGAATTAACATCCACAACAGTCAAATGGATACGTGCTACATCTTAGGCAACACACTTAGGTTATAAAAGCCACAGAAAAAAAAACACACCATTCACTATCCCTGTCTTGTACCACAGCATGACCCTTAAACCTGCATCACCCACAAATTAAAAAGTGCCAGAAGGCAGTATGATTTGAACCATCATCTTACTTGAACTGGACATTGAATATCCCTGTCCTGGGCCACAGCATGAGCCCCAAACCTGCATGACCCCCACATTTAAAAAGTGCCGGAAAAAAGGAGTTCATTCAACCACCATTTAGGTTCAACTGGTCATTGACTAAACCTGTCCTTTTGCCACAGCATGATCCCCCAAACCTGCATGCCCCCCACATTTAACAAGTGCCCGCAAAAGGGAGTCATTTCAACCACACATTTTAGTTTCACTGACATTGACTATACCTGTCCTGGCACAGCAAGACCCCAAACCTGCATGACCCCCACATTTAAAAAAGTGCCGGAAAAGGATCTTTCAACCCACCATTATTGTTTCACTGGACATTTGACTATACCTGTCTGGCACAGCATAGCCCCTAAACCTGCATGACCCCCACATTTAAAAAGTGCCGAAAAAGGAGTCTTCACCCACCAATTATAGTTCACTGGACAGTGAATATAACTGTCCTGTTCCCCAGCATGAGCCCCAAACCTGCATGACCCCCACATTTAAAAAGTGCCGAAAAAGGAGTCCTTTCAACCACAATTTTAGTTTCACTAGACATTTGACCTATACTTGTCCTGGGCCACAGCAAGACCCGGCCTGGAGTTAACAGTGGATGCGGTGAGAGCCCAGTCTGGCGTCCGTCATCTATTAACACGCAGGTTAAAATGCCCTGATGATGCAGCAACGAAAACGTCGTGCAGAAGCATGATTTCGGAGGCGGTAAGTTTGAGAACTCCCAGCCATCCTCTGTACACAGTCCATACCTGGGGTAGCGCTTGCCCTCCGTTAAGAGTGTTGGACCAATTGAGCTACACTTTGGAAATACTGTGTGGTTAACGCTCCTGCTAACACCCAGGTGCCTTTTATCTTGGCAATCTTTTCTCATTTTAACTCACGTGCTTGAGGAATGGTCTCTGTACTTGTTCTCTGTCCAGCTCCATACTCCATTTCCTCTGAATAACCTACATCTTTTCAATTTTACCTGTACCTCCCTTGTACAATATCCAATAGGATGTTATTTTTAACAGCTATTTTGTACATGCAAGTTTTTTAGTACTTTAATTTCCAATAAAACACATTTTTAAAATCTTATGAATCCCACCAAGTTCTTTGATTCACTATTTTAATTTGATAAATGGTTGTCTCATAAAGGGATTGATAGCTATGTTAAAGATCATTGCAAAGACAAGTTCATTTTGCAATATGTTCCATTACCAGTGTCCTACCTATTCCTGTTTCGACAAGCACCATCACCCTTGAGCCAACCTTGACCATTGTGAAGATAAAAAAAAAAACCAAAAATGACTGTTGAGAAACAAAAATTTTATAGAATTATGGACCTAGGAGTATTGCTTGCATGTCCACATGCAAAATGCCTCCAAAAATTCAAAGCATAACCCTTGAGCCACTTTGGACAATTGTGAAGAAAAAAGTCAGTTAGAAACAACATATTTTTAGAATAGACCTGTAGTATTGCTGCATTTCAAAGAATCATGACCCAAAAAATTATAAAAATGACTTCTCAGCCACTTTACAAATTGTGAAGGAGAAAATGCCACTTAGAAGCCACATTTCTGTTTCAAATGGAACATGATGATGCTGTAACTCACAGCAACCTGACCCCAAAAAATATAAATATGACTACTCTGCCACTTTTATTAAAAATTGTGATGGATGAAATGCCACTTAAAAGTCACATTTCTGTTCCAAAGGACCATGATTATTGCTGTAATCTCACAGCAACAATAACCCCAAAAAATTAAAAATAAGACTTCTCAGCCCACTGTTAAAAATTGTGGAGGCAACATACCCCAAAACCAATGACAATGTTGAACAATTCTAAAGATGAAGTGAGTAAATGGAATATGGATTTGTCATGAACCTTGTTCTTTTAGTCACCTCACAGCAAAACCAGCAAATGAACCTGTTGGGAATTGAGAATAAAATTGCAGTAAGAAAGCTCATTTTAAAAATAAGTTTTTTCAAGAGGACCATTTCTGTTTGGAGAGGAAATTTAAGTATAACCAGCAACTAATCGTGACCTCGACAATTGGGGCCACATCATCATTCAGAGATCCAAGCCTAGATACACTTGATGAAAAGTCAAACGCTCCCATTATCTGTGAAAGCCAGATGCGTTTGTCTGTAAAGACTCCCTCCGGCCCCCCCTGTGCTGAAGGTCTGCTCAGATATGACGCTGGCTGCTGGGCAGACAACACCTCTATGGCGTTGGCGAGACAGCTCGTCCATTCGTCCATTTTTGATACCAGAAGTACTAATTGGTTCCGTAACACATACAAAAAATCGGAGTTTGAGGACGCAGATAGTCGTAGCACCAGATCTTAAGCTGGTCTCTGGGTGTTGTAACTGTGGCCTGCTTGCATGCGTTGGTGAGGTGGAAAATAAGATTGCCAGAGGTCACCCATAATGCTTCTGCCACCCTTGTCCTGCTGCTGCCGCTACGGCTACTAGCCCTCTACTGCAGTCACGTCCGCTGGCGTTGTTCCACCCGTGACATTTGAATAACGTATCGCAGACGCAACAAGTCTCCAGTTGATCAATTCAGCAAGGTCCTCCATTTCCTGCATTTTAACTCTCTATTTAGGGTGGGTGAAGGAAAAGTGCTGAGTTTTGTTTTTGTACCGGGATCCAGGAGGGTGGCCACCCAGTAAACTGTTGTCATTTTGGAAGCCTAAATGCGAGATCAATGTTGAGGAAATGGAGCATCCAAGCACTCATGTGATAGATGGAGCCTTGAGTTCCCAATCCTCAGGGGTTGAGGGGCACTAGCAAACACAACTTCCTCATCTGCCTCAATTCACGCCAACCTCTTTTCCAGTGCAGGGACGTCGGTGTCCTAGGAATACCCCTCCTCCACCGTCCGCTTCCTCCGTCAACTGCTTCAACACAGCCTGACTTGCCTCAGATGAGCACCCTGAGAGCTGTGGTGCCGCCTTGCACAAGGCTCAGACCCGAACCACTGCCTAATGAAGACCGAAAAATTGAGAAACTGTCGGGCCTTGAGGATTTGACAGAGAGAAAGGCTCCGGTCTGCATCTGTGACCGTGTCCACCTCCGCTCTGGCGGGACTGATGTTTCAGAGTGTCCAACGATCGTTCAAGAACTAATAATCACCACAAATGCTCATGCTGACAAGGGCATCGTTCCGCACTGACCATTTGGTGGCTTACTTCACAAACTGCAAGGATGTGGTGCAGAGCTCTTTCACCTGCCTCCACTCTCCGGTGCACACACCCCGAGGTCCGCACCGCTGCTTGTCCGGCCCTTTGATCCATCGTACTGCTTAATGGCATGCGCCTGCTCCCACAACAGGTTTTTTTTTTTTTTTTTTGTGTGTGGTGGGGGGGGTGGGAGCATGTGGAGGGTGGAATTCCAGCGTGTTTTGCCAAACGTCAACAATGAATGGTTGACGGGGAGTCCGAGCTGACGCTGCAACGCAGCCAGCGGGACGAAGCATGGTGCGAACGGCGAATGCGAACTCAGACCTCGAGCCTTCTTCAGCAAGGCAGTCCTGACCCGGTAGCACTTTAGAAATTTCTGGACGACAAGGTTCATGACATGTGGCCAGGCAAGGGATGTCTCCAGCCTACGATCTTAAGGGCGGCCACAGATTTCGCCTCGTTCACCCGCACACCACCTTGCCTGGCACAAGTTACTTGTAACCCAGCCAGCGCTCGTCCTCGTTGCGGAGCAGCCGTCACGCTCCTGAAACCTGTGTGTGGACTGACCCTCCAAGGCAGATTAAATATCAACAGCGGCCCTGGTGAACACTGGGCACGATGAATGCCACCCAGAGACCTTGGGGAAATAAGCCCTGTCACCATCCCTGCGGTTTTGAAAGAACGTGCGCCGAGCTGAGAGCCACCGACACCCCCAGAGACAACCACCCACCACACCCAGACAGCTGTCACAGATATATAGCGTACTTGGCCGTTCTTACTATTCCATGTGTCGGTGGTGAGATGGACTTTTCCGGACACAGATCAGACAACGCGCTTGAAATTTTAGATAACGTGGCTGGCCAGGGCAGGGACGGCTTATCTGGCAAAGAAAATCGCCTGCTTCGTCATCTGGTTATTGGGGGGCAGGCGAGGGCATGACGTGGCGGAAACCCTCTGTGGTCCACCAGTACGAAAAGGTCAACATTTTCCAAGGCCAAAATCCGGCAATGCCGACATTCAGGCTTTTGGCTTGGGAAGTGTTTGAGGGGTTAAAGTGTTTCTTCTGCTCCCAAACCTGGAAGACAGAAGGCGGCTGTCTGACAGGCCGCTGAACGTGCTGTGCAGGACGCCAAACTGGCGGAAGGCGAAGGGTATGGATGGTCTCTGGTGGTGCAGGTGAACTCGGGCGACGGTGGAGGCTGAAGCGGAGCCCTATCCCGATCATGACTCCTGAGAGACATGGTCAGCTGAGGAACGCTTTGGGTGGATGGCGGAGTAGGAGGAGGCGGAACAGAGGGTGTGCCAGTGGTTGGAGGCGCGGCGACGGTCCCTACGGCATTTTTGGGCAAGAGTCCCTCCATTTACAAACTCATGCATTCGCTGCATGTGTGAACTAGACATGTTGGTGGTGGTTAACCACTTAAGGATCATGCCTCACTAATGCGTTTACGGCAAAGGCTGCATATTACATCGCTGGGTGAATCAGAGGCTTGGTCAAAGAATGCCCATGGCTGTTGAGAGTCCTGGACCTTTTTGACGGCGTTAAGCGAGGAGCGGGTTTTGCGCTGGCCGTGACTGGCGAGAATCAAATCAGCGGACTTCTGCGACCACCCTGCTCCCTTTGTTGTGGCGGGACCCGTAATTGACCCAACCCCCAACGTCTTCCTCCCGTTCCACTGATGAAGCGCTCGCAAGCCAAATTCAGCGTAAAATACAGATGGAGTCCGCAATGCGTCACATTATCATCATCAACACAGGTGACTTGGTCTCCTGACTTTCTGCATCGCAAAGCTGCGGTTTACAACAAGGGGCACTGCAAGGCGATGCCGAACAAACCGCCAGGATATTTGCCGATTGACCGGCTTCCTCACCTCCTCTGATAGGCAACAGTAACTGTGCTTCAGATCAGACTAAATCATCCTCTTGATCTTTTAACATGCTTTCTGACCCCAACCGTATTTTGACCATCAAGAGGTCTTCAGACAATGGATTAATCCACAGTGGGGGTACACGAGTTGACATTTGGGTCTGCATCATGTGGCCGTGACAGGGAGGACCGCGGAGGTAAGACTGCTAGATGCAGGTTTGCATTAACCACTGAAGGACAGATTGGCGACGATGTTTCGTTTACTTAATTCACAGGGCCCAGACCCAGCGATGACACGCCAGACGGTCCTGCACTGACTGATCCGCAGCATGCGTGTTGTCGTCAGCACTGAAGTAGCACCTTCTCTCGAACCTCTACCCCATGTGCTAAACCCCTCTTTGCTCGATTACCACCGCATTCGCTCCATGTACAGAATATAAAAATTTTGAGAGGTATGGAATAGTTTTTGTGAAATCTCTATTAAAAGACGGCAAATCACCGCTATTCTCAAATCCCTCTAATCAAACCAAAATTGCTGGATTCAAATTTAACTGCAAGGTGTCCTATTCAACAATTCTGGACTGGGCAAAAGTCAAAAACACGTATCTGTTAGTTTTCCGTATAATACACGGTATTTTTTGCACATTCAATTCTCCTGTGGTGGACTATAGAATTGCTGTTATAATATTTAAGGGATGCTGCTACAATGAACAAGCTGGGTAGCGCAACAGTCAAGAAAACACGTATCTGTTTATGGTTTTTGTATGATACACGGAATTTTGGCAACAAACCACCTGTGACTGACTACAAGATAGTCTGGATTGTAATTTACCTGCAAGGTGGAAAATCTCAACACAGGTGGAATGGGGTAAAATTGAAAATGAACACTAACTGAAAGTGTAGACTAAAAATAAAAGTGGAGTTTGCACCTAACAAAGAGACCTGCATTACTAGAAATGATGTGGTATCCAATATAAAGTTCAGGCTGCCCAATATCCATGGAAAATATTTCAATAGCAAACCTGTTAATAATAAAGATATTGCAGTGCAATGTCAACACCTAAGGCCTTGGTGACTTTCTCCAGTATTCTTTAAGAGCTTGTCTGTGTACGCTCCCGAGGCCCCCCCCCCCGCTCCCCCGTGACTTTACGCGGTAGAGCTGTTTTAAAAATTCTTTTCTAACTACATAAAATCTTCAATCTCTAATCAAAACTAAATTGGAAGGGGGATCAAAAGCAAATAATAGGGGTTCTCTGTGCAGAAATAGACAAATTTTCGCTGAGTTTTGTTTGGGCCACGGGCAGAGGCACGTCCTTTCCTATGAGACGGTGAGAGACACAAAGGGCCCAAAGGGAAACGTTTTTCATTTAATACGGGGTATGTGATTTTTACCAAAACGCAACCATACAAAACCATCAGAGGCAACACATTCACCCTGCTCTTTTTGAAATTTGATTTCGCCCCCAAAATTTCAGGAAGCGCCAAAAAATGGGCATTTAATAGAGATGCACAGATTTTAAACCTAATTATCGCATGTCTTTAAAAATTTCATCCACCTTTTTAAAAACCTGCCGATTTAAACTTTTGTCATAAAAACCCTCAACACAAATTTAAGGGGTTTATGGATCCAGCCTTTGACAGGTCAAAACTGTTTTGAAGGCACAAGAGGGACATTAACAATATTAAGCATGGTGTTTTGTTGTATTAATTATGACTGTCTCTAATCAGTATCTTCTAAAGGGTTACATTTTTTCATTAAAGGCTGTGCCATACCAAAGTAGCCAGAAGTAAGCTCTACTCTGCACTGATGAGGGGTAACACCCCGAAAGAGCTGTATGCAAACAAACTAAACTGGCTTGGCTTCATTACTTTTCACGTTGCCAGGCTCATGTGACACATGTGACTTGAGAATTATGGTATTCAACAGATGGCACTGGAGGGGTTAATCTCTTCCATCCTTTTTAAAGTTAATTCCCTAAGGCAGGGGTTTACACAGCAAAACTTGCGGACGTTTTTAAGCGCAATTACCCATGTGCCGGGGGCGGGACCCGGGGAATGGGCGGGATCTAACTTCTAGACATTTTTCCTTCCTATTTTCCCGGGGGGGGGAAGAAAGTAACCTTTCTCTATGAGAACCGTGGATTACTGTAAAACTGGCACGTATTCGCCCCGTATTTAGGCAGCACGGGGCAAATACGGGGGGAGATAGTCCCCTTAACCCTTGAACATGGCCTTAGAGATACTTACCAAAGATAACTTTACTCCTGCAAACAAAGGTGCAGAGTATGTTTCAAAAGAGGGTTAAGATATTATTCACTACTGTGAAACCTGCCCTACACAACCGGGCCTGTGATCAGAAAGTACCATGTAGTACGTCCTTGACAGTTTATTTTATTATACAGTTGAACACCCTCATTTTTAATTTACTCTGATGTACTTCACACAAGCCGCATTCTGCAGCTTTCCTTCGGAGCATTGCCCTTCCCAAGCAGCAGATTACAACCAAACGTGAGGTGCTGTCGTACCTAGGAGCGCCAGGGTAGACACTTGTGTTATGGTTGACCCACTGTCTCCAGCTACTTTCACAATATTGAGCAAGAAAATTGCATGTGGAAAATGTAAAATTATGGCCTTGAACCATCCGGAATTTTTCTTTTTTTAAACTACTGGATTAAAAAAACTCACTACACCCTTAGATGAATGCCTTGATAAGTGCTTTTTCTAAAATATTTTATTTTACATATTTTATATATGCATATTTTATTTTTACATAAGCCACACTTTTAAATACCTCGGACAATAATTAGTCGCATGAAACATGCAACGGGATTTTCAGGCAGCAGCTACAGAGCAGTAGGAACTAAGCAAATTGATATACACCTTTGTGTGGGAAAAATTCAGAAGAACTTTCAGAAGAAATTTCTGCTGACTCTAGGTTAAGGAGTCCAGTAGGCGTTCTGATCAATGATGAACAGCCATCCCTTTATTAGTGTAAATACACAGATAGCTGTCAATCACTGATTAGACCGCCTACTGGACTCCTTAATGCCAAATAAGCAAATATTTAAATGAAGGGATTACAACTAATTTTCCACAAAACTATAAATGACTCTGCTCAGCTCCTCCTCCTCTGTAACATGCTGCTAACAGATCAGATATGTTTAGTGTAACAGGTTCCCTTTAAACCTCTGATCATTTAGGGCTTAGGAATCTAGTGGGCAGTCTCACTATGGGATTGACAACTATTTTTGCATGGGCACTTGTACAGGGAAGGTTGCCAATCACCGAGTAGGACCGCCCACTGACTCCTATGCGAAGAATGAACAGAGATCTAAATGAATGAAGAATCTAGCTACATCAGATCTTCTCGCTCATGTATGTGCATCAGCATATTGAGCTTCTCTGCTTATGCATTGCTTCCTGCATTTAGTACAAGACAGATTTCCTTTAAAAAGTTGTCTTTATTAAAAAAACAAACAAAAAAACAATAGGGCAGGTTAACTTATACTGTCTAATACTTAAACAGGGAGAAATGTATTAAAACTGGCAGAAAATAGGCCCTGATGAACAGTGCACAGGAGTCAAATGCGGCAAATTTATTGACGCTTAATAAATTTGGCGCATCTTTCAGTGTCCATGCACTTGAACACCCACTTCGCAGAGTACATTATGTATTTCAATAGTAATATAAAAATCTGATCTGAAAATAAGATAATTCCTAGTGATGGTATAGGTAGCAGACAAGACCCCCTGTGCGTGTTTCGCATAATGTACTCTGCAAAGTGGATGTTCACAATCATAACCTGATATATCATATATGTTATTAGGGGAGGTGGGTGAAGTAGACACGTTTTGCGCTGGATTATTGCCATTATTAAATATTGTGTGGTGTAAGGTCTGTTATTTAATGGCATTAGCTGATAACAGAGTAGGATTTTATATGAACTGTGAATAGGTATCTATGTTTATAGGTAGAGATGGGCGACTCGATTCTAACGAAGTGGAATTCGTTTAGAATTTCAGGAAAACTTCGATTCTGAACGAAGTCGAAGTTTGGGTTGATTCGCGGGAACGAAGTGTGTTTTTAATTGATAAAATGGCTGCGAGCACATGGCGTTACATGGGGCAAAGAAGTCTGGGAGGTAGAAAGGCGTTGCCTGCATGACATGTGCAGAGATGAAGCCAATCAGAGACCGGCGGGATTCTGTGACGTCACCGCACTATATAAATCCGGACGCGATGCTGGCAGTTCACACTCCTCTCTCTGTGCCGTTTTGTAGCTGCTGCAGCTCCAGTATTAGAGATCTCACTCAAAAGAAAGACCTTTTATACAGCGATTTTTGGGGGGTGTCACAGCTTGTCTCAGAGACTGCTTCTCTTACATTCTAATTTTGATTTTGTGGGGTATTGGAGTTGAAGTCCAGTATGCGTCCAATTCAGCTGCATATACATTTTAATGCTATCTGCTCAGTTTTGGAGCACATTGACTATCCAAGGTTATCTAAGCCTGTTGCTGTTGTATTCAGTTAAAGAAACAGCGTTTTTACAATCCAAATACCACTTAATTTTTGGCTGCTTATGTCTTTTGCACAATTTATATCTAAGGGCTACATAAACGTCTTTGTGCTATTGTAGTCAGTAAAAGAAAGAGTTTTTTTTGAACACCAAAGAAGAAATTTTGCCTGTAGCATAATTCATACACGAAGGTTAATTAAGCGTTTTTCTGCTGTTGTGGTCAGTAAAATACACGTCGTTTTAACACGCTACATAGCTGGTAATTTTTGGCAGCTTATTTCTTTTGCACAATTTAGATCCAAGGGTTAATTAAGTGTTTTTCTGCTGTTGTGGTCAGTAAAATACACGTCATTTTAAAACGCTACATAGCTGGTAATTTATGGCAGCTCATTTCTTTTGCGCAATTTAGATCCAAGGTTAATTAAGTGTTTTTCTGCTCTTGTGGTCATCAAAAGAAACTGTGTTTTTCAACAACAAAGAAGAAATATGGCCTGTAGCATAATTCATATCCGAATGTTAATTAAGCTTTTTTCTGCTGTTGTGGTCAGTAAAATACACGTCGTTTTAACACACTATATAGCTGGTAATTTTTGGCAGCTCATTTCTTTTGCACAATTTAGATCCAAGGGTTAATTAAGTGTTTTTCTGCTGTTGTGGTCAGTAAAATGCATGTCGTTTTAAAATGCTACATAGCTGGTAATTTATGGCAGCTCATTTCTTTTGCGCAATTTAGATCCTAGGGTTAATTAAGTGTTTTTCTGCTGTTGTGGTCAGTAAAAGAAATTGTGTTTTTCAACGCCAAAGAAGAAATTTTGCCTGATCCGAAGGTTAATTAAGCGTTTTTCTGCTGTTGTGGTAAGTAAAATACATGTCGTTTTAACACGCTACGTAGCTGGTAATATTTGGCAGCTCATTTCGTTTGCGCATTTTAGATCCAAGGGTTAATTAAGTGTTTTCCTGTTGTTGTGGTCAGTAAAAGAAACTGTTTTTCAACGCCAAAGAAGAAATTTTGCCTGTAGCATAATTCATATCCGAAGGTTAAATAAACATTTTTTTGCTGTTGTGCTCAGTAAAATACACGTTGTTTTAACACGCTACATAGCTGGTCATTTATGGCAGCTCTTTTCTTTTGCGCAATTTAGTTCCAAGGGTTAGTTAAGTGTTTTTCTGCTATTGTGGTCAGTAAAAGAAACAGTGTTTTTCAACGCCAAAGAAGAAATTTTGCTTGTAGCATAATTCATAACCGAAGGTTAATTAAGCCTGTTTGCGCTTTTCTATTCAGTAAAACACACAGAGTTTTTAAACGGCACATACAAGTAAATTTTTCCTGGGCATTTGTGGAGCGCAATTTATATCCAAGGGTTACCCAAGCTTGTTAGTTGGTTCATTTGGAGTCAAATACAGGGTGTGTATTGATCATATACAGATATCTTCATTAAACAGAGTCTGTACATTTTAGAACAAACAGTATGTCAGACAGAGAGGTGGCAGGCTCTTCACATGCGAGTGGCAGTGGCATAAACATTCCTGGATCAGGCACAGGTCACAGCACAGTAAGGGGACGTCGCAGCAGGGGTCACTCGATGAGGCCAGAACTGCCGGTGTCATCTAGCGGCCGTGTGTTGACCAGCAACCCAAGGGTTCTTGATTGGTTGACTAGGTCATCCAGTTCCTCCCAGATGACATCTGACAACCCCAGCCAAGAGTCGGTGGGAAAGTCAGACACAACCCTTAGTTGGCATGGCCCGGGAGCAGGTCAGCGGCCCTCACCTGTCCTCAACCCGCCTCTGTCCCAGCCTGTTCCCTCAGCCAGAGATCTACTATGTGGTCTGGGCTCAGTGCCACTATACAGCGAGGATGAACAATTTGAGGAGGACAGTCAGCAGCTACTTGGCAGTGAAGAAATAGGGCCAATATCCCCTGCTTCTTGTAGTAGGCGGCAAAGTATAGATGTGGAGAATGGCATGGGAGGTCATGTTGTGAGGGGTCAGCCTCTGCATACCAAAACCGGTGAGAAAGACAGCAGTGAAGATCAAACAATAATCGATGATGATGTAGCCGACCTCACTTGGGAGCCGGGTGAAGCAAGGGCTTCATCATCCTCAGGAGAAGAGAGCGTCAGCTTGCGCCTCAGGTAGCGGCGCAGCCAGCAAGTGGGTAGTGTGGCCGGGAGTCAGCAGGGTAGCAGCAGTCCGAGGTCGGGAGCCAAGCGGCCACGGGGTAGAAAACCGCTTCACAGGTCCAAGAAAGTAGCAGCACAGGGGCTCAGCGAGGCAGCGGCGGTAGTAGTCACTCAGTGTGGAGCGTTGGCGGTAAAATCCGATACTCGGCGGTGTGGCAATTCTTTGCTAAGACACCAGAGGAGCCGAATATGGGTATATGTAGAATCTGTGGGCAGAAAGTGAAGCGTGGCCAGGGAGCTAACGTTAGCACCACGGCCCTGCGTCAACACATGCAGCGTTACATTCCGGTGGCCTGGGAGAAACGTGGCTCAGATGTGGTGGTCCATCCTGCCGCCGCAGCAGCAGCAGCAGCGCCGAGTGGCATGCATGTCTTTGCAGCCAGTCAAGGCTCCACCACCTCTGCAGAAGGGAGCTGTTTCTCTTTGCCATCATCTCCTGGTCCAGATGCACTCTGCCACCCCAGTTAGAAGATCCGCTAGACTACTGGGTGCCAAACTATATGTGTGGCCGCAACTTGCCTAGTTTGCAGTGGAGAAGCTGTCCTGCCCGGCCAGTAGTGTGGCATCAGAGCGGGTGTTCAGTGCGGCGGGGGCCATCGTTACCCCATGGAGAACCCACTTGTCCACCGGAAATGTGGAACGACTGACCTTTGTCAAGATGAATCAGGCGTGGATCAGCCAGGATTTCCACACACCAATTCCTTAGGCGTAAGATTACATCAGCCATGACGCCTCACCAAAACTTTGAGAAATGAGTCTGGGTTCAAACTACCTGCCTCAGCCACTATTCTGATGCCGCCATCCGCCTGATGCCACACATCTGCTGCCAGTTTCTCCATCTGCCTACCACCATCTTTACCAGGGACTGGTATTGCCACCCACCTCCACACTCTGTCATTGTGCCACTCTATGACCTCATGCTGCTGCTGCTGTTGCTGTTGCCGTGACATCCACACTGTGTCATTGTGCCACTCTCTGACCTCATGCTGCTGCTGCTGTTGATGACGTCATCTCCACACTGTGTCATTTTGCCACTGTCTGACCTCATGCTGCTGCTGCCGCTGCCGTGACCTACACACTCTGTCATTGTGCCACTGTCTGACCTCATGCTGCTGCTGCGGCTGCTGCCATGACCTACACACTCTGTCATTGTGCCACTGTCTGACCTCATGCTGCTGCTGCGGCTGCTGCCATGACCTACACACTCTGTCATTGTGCCACTGTCTGACCTCATGCTGTGGCTGCTGCCATACCTTCCACCTCTGTGGCCTACTTCTGTTTTTGCCACCTCCAGAATGTCATTGTGCCACTGTCTGACCTCATGCTGCTGCTGTGGCTACTGCCGTGACTTCCACACTGTGTCATTGTGCCACTGTCTGACCTCATGCTGCGGTTGTTGCTCCTGCCGTGACCTCCACACTCTGTCATTGTGCCACTCTGTGGACTCCTGATGTTGCTGCCACCTCCATACTGTGTGATTGTGCCACTCTGTGGCCTAATCCTGTTTGTGCCACCTCCACACTGTGTCATCTGACATCCGGCAGAGGGATGACTTCTGGCTCTCCACCTTCTTGG
This sequence comes from Phyllomedusa bahiana, assembly GCA_025379985.1. Classification (NCBI taxonomy): domain Eukaryota; kingdom Metazoa; phylum Chordata; class Amphibia; order Anura; family Hylidae; genus Phyllomedusa; species Phyllomedusa bahiana. The sequence goes on from JAODAL010026899.1 coordinate 46,584, forward strand.
ACCCTCGCTACCGGTCCAAAATGGGAGCCTTTTTTCCAGCTGCTGAGAGAGAGGACAAACTCAAATACTATAGAGAAATCCTCCGTAGTCAGTTTGCTAACGTTCCAAAACCATTTTTGGCCATTGCAATTCTACTTCCATCAGCTTCTTCATTAAGGCCTCGTTCACACGGCTTATTTCAGAACGTATTTACAACGGATTTCCGATGTAAATACGTTCTGAAATCAGTTGAAAATCAGTTGCAAATACGTGCCACTAAGTGTGGCACGTATTTGTAACTGATTTCCCGACGGATTCACCATCTACAATCATTGTAGGTGGTGAATCCGTCCGGAAATAAATGACATGTGAATTGTTTTTCCGTCCGGATTGCCGTCGTCAATCCGCTGCGGCAATCCGGAACGGAACTACGCGTCGTGTGAACGACGAGCCGTATTTTCTATTGAAATCAATAGAAAATAGGCTGTGACTTATTTCGGACGGATTTGCCGACGGATTGACGATCGTCAATACGTCGGCAAATACGCGGCGAAATAAGCCGTGTGAACGAGGCCTTATACCTAAAAAAGTTCCAATGCTGTCTATTATGAAGTATAAACGTGGTAGTTTGAATCCAGTTTCTGTGTGACACCAATGTGTTGAAATGCAGCATATGGAATTGAAGGAGACCATAAATACAAGGAATGTTTTATGTGCTTATTTTGCATTCGGTGCCATTAGTGATTGAATTTAGTACAAAACTGGAATACTGAACTGCAAGCAAATGCTGCAAAACTGCCTTGAGATGAGCTTCTTCAGTATGAAGAATGAGAATCATATGTCCAAATTACACAGGAAAAAAACCTCCGCCTCCTGCTTGAGCCTCATCTGTCATATCCGTGTACCATACCTCTTGCCTCCGTCCCTTGACCACGATCCTTGCCGCCTGTCCTGACTTTACCACCTGTCCCCGACTCCGAGTTTGCCTTACGATCTTGAACCTCACTACACCTCCGCTGCCACCGCAACCAAGTCACGTCAGGGGTAATGACCTGGTAGACTCCCGCTGCAGCAAGTCCATCCTGCTTTGCGGCGGGCTCTGGTGAAAACTGGGACCTACTTAGATTCTGCTCCCTGGCATGGCTCTTGCCATCGTCCCCTTACTGCGATCTGTGGTGGCTCCGGTAACCTACTACTGTGTTCTTTGACGCTATCGTAGGATCTTAGCCCCAGCTTGTTTTTTTCCAACTGGCGCTGCCATGACTTTATCAGGCTGCATTTCTGCTTCAGTTTTTTTGTCAGTTTTGCCCCTGTAAGTGCACAGGGAATTTTAGAGTGAAGCGATTCTAAGAGCGGCGGCAGTCATGTGCGTGTCATACTAAAACACAGCATTATATGAAGACCAAACCAAGCTCCCTCTGCATATTTAAGCATGGTACAATGTTCTACAGCACCCTATAGAATCTGTGCAGCCAGGAAGTAGCTTGTTTTTTTAACGCATTTGTCCCGAATAATTCGGGGGCCAAAAATTTAAATTTTTGTCGGAAAATTCGGGGAAGTCGGCGAACCGAATTTTTGAGAAATTCGCCCATCTCTAGTTATAGGTGTTTGTAGTGTCTATGCACTTGTCAAAAAAACTAATTGTCACGGACGGTAGTAGTGGATTCACTGGACCACCGCAAGCGATGGCGTAAGCCACACCAGGGAGCGGAATCTAAGTAGTTCCCGGTTTTCACCAAAGCCCGCCGCAAAGCGGGATGGACTTGCTGCGGCGGGATTCTACCAGGTCGCTTCCACTGACGTGACTTGCTTGCGATGACACCCAAAAGGGTGAGCGGGTACAAAATCGTGAGGCGTAGACGTAGTCGGGGACAGGCGGTAAGGTCAGGACGGGCGGCAAAGATTCTTTGGTCGAGGGACGTAGGCAAGAAGGTACGGTACACAGTATGATGGAAGACCCGGGAATACTTTCTCAATAGGCAATTGGCACTAAAGATCCAGCAACCATGTCAGAAAGGGGCAGGCTTAAATAGCGGCAGCGGCCGGCAATACCCAATTACCGGTGCGCTGGCCCTTTAAATTTAACAGAGCCGGCACGCAACAGGAGACAGGAGCTTTGACAGGAGCGCGGCTGGGTAAGTAATCAGGGACCTGGCTGGCTGAGTGAGTGCGCCCGCTGCCCGACATGCGGGTCGCGGCGCCGCTCGCCGGAGGGGCACGGGTGTGCCTGCGACCCGGGATGAGGGTCACAGGGGCACCTATGACACTAATCTGGGTCCTGGAGTAGATTTCTGGCTTAAATTATGTCACTTTTTGGTGCAAACTTTAATAAATTTATTGGGCAGTGCAGTTCACAAACCTTTTTGGTAAGCTCCACCCAATTTCCCCCCCAAAAAAACATTTTTAACGCCAGAATGCTGGTAGAAATTACTTCATATGTTTTCCCTACACTGTAAACATTGGGTGACATGTATGAAGTGATTGAAGTCAGTAATTTGACATAAAAGTAGCAACCAATTTGAGCCATAAGCTTGCCCCTTGTATAAAAAAAAGGGTGGAGCTTAAAAAAAGTGATGTGAATTCACGTAAATTATGCCAGAAATCTACTCCAGATGCTAGGCATATATATTTTATTGAGGCGTCTGGACACAGAGATGCAGCACAGGTATTAAGCCTTAACCCCTTACCGCCCGCAGCAAGTTTTGGCCTTTCTGAAAGAACCCCATTTTTTAAATCTGTAAATGTGTCACTTTATGTGAGAATAACTTTTTGACACTTTAACCTATCCATGTGATTCAGAGATTTTTTTCTCGTGCCCACATTTTTGCTTTAAGATAGTAGAAAATTTTGGTCCAAAAAATGCTTGTTTATTTGTGAAAAATATCAAATTATCGTAAAAAATGTGAAAAATTTCCCAAATTTTTCAAACTTCAAAAATTTCTGCGTGTAAGACAGATGGCTAGCCCACTCAAAATTGTTCATAACTAACACAAACCATATTCTCTGTAGTTTTGGCATCATTTTTTTAAATGCCTTTTTTTTCTTAAACGACATTAGGGGGCTTAATAAATTTAGTAGTAATTTTCAAATTTTCAAGAAAATTTGCAATAACATTTTTTAGGGACAAGTCCCAGTTCTAAACGTGACTTTGATTGAACTGTATGTTAGATACCCCCCATAAATGACCTCATCTAAGAAACTAAAACCCCCAAAGTATTCAAAACCGATTTAGAAGTTTATTAACCCATTAGGTGTTTCACAGGAAAATTAAAGCAAAGTGGAAGTGAAATTTAAAAAATTTCACTTTTTTGCAGATTTTCAATTTTTTATACATTATTGACAAGAATACGGTAAATGTGGTCAGGAAATGCAACTTAATATTCCCCAGATTCTGCTTTTTTTCAGGATATCCCATATTGGCCTAGTGCATTATTTGGCTCAACCACAAGCCCCAGAAATAGAAGGAGCAACCTACCGGACTCTGGGGTCTCATTTTCATTACGATTTTATTTAGGCGCCTTTTTCAAGTTTGGGGACACCCTAAGGTTCCAAAACTCAAAAAAATACCCCTAAAAAGACCCCAATGGAAACTACACCCCTTAAGGAATATATCCAGGGGGGGCAGTGAGTATATTCGACCCCCAACAGGCTTTTCACAAATTTTTTTAGCGTTTTGGCTCTGAAAATAAAAAAATATAATTTTTTACAATAATCTGCAATTTTAGCTGAAAATGTTTAATTTTTAAAAGGGAATCTTGGAAAAAAAAGCCCCAAAATTGTGTTACACAATTTTCTTCCCAAGTTTCGCAATACCCTACCATGTGGGGTGTAAACTGCTGTTTTTGGCGCATGGCCGGGCATACAAGGAGGGAGCGCTATTGGGTTTTAGAACGCAGATTTTGGTGGGGGCCATGTCACATTTGCAAAGCCCCCAAAGTACTAGAGTAGGTGAAACCTTCAAGAAGTTGACCCAAATTTTGGATTCAACAACCCCTCAGGGATCTCATCTAATGGTGTATTGTGTAAATTTTTGGGGGCACAGGTGTTCCGTAGTTTTTTTTTTTAGCATTGGGCCATGGAGATGGAGGGGGGAAACGCAGTTCCCCCATTTTTTTTTGGCTTCGTTTTTACGTATTTCGCCATACGGGATAAATGACGGGATAACTTTACTATGGGGGTCGGTACAAATTTCAATGATATAAAATTTATATAGTTTTTTATGTTTTATTACTTTTACACAATAAAGCGAGTTTTATAAAAAGTTGTTTTTTTTATGTTGTCCTATTCTGACAGCCATAACTTTCTTAATTTTTGCATAGGAGCTGCTTGTGGGTTTGTTTTTTATGAGATGAGTTGAAGTTTTTATTGGTACCATTACGGGGGGCTGTGATTTCTTTGATCACTTTTATTAAGGTTTTTGTAGGCATTTTGTACAAAATAAGCAATCATGGTAGTGTTTTTTATTTTTAAATTTTTTTCAGCGGTTTACATTGTGTTTTAAAAGACCTGCTAGTTTACTCAGCAGGTTGATACGATACGCGATACTACATTTATATATTTTTTTAATGTTTTACTGCTTTTACACAATAAAAACACTTTTATTTGAAAAGGAAAACACGTTTTGCATCATCGCGGTCTGAGAGCCATAACTTTTTTATTTTTCTGTTTATGGAGCTGTATAGGGACTTTTTTTTTGCGGAATGAGTTGACATTTTTATTAGTACCAATTTTGTGGGGGCAAGACTTTTTTTGATCGCTTTTAAGTCTGTATTTTTGGAAGGCAGGGTGAAGGGAAAAAACTGCAATCCTAGCAGTGTTTTTTATTTTTAAAAAGCGTTTTACCGTGCAAGAATCCATGACAAGTTAGTTTTACTCTGTGGTTGAGAACGATTACGGTGATACCCAATTTATGTAGTTTTTTTATTTTGAAAGCACCAATTTTTTTGAAAAAAAAAATGTTTTTATTGTGTAAAACAATATTTATGCATCGTATCTTCTAATAGCCAGAAAATTTTTAATTTTTCTGTATACAGAGCTTGTAAGGACTTTTTTTTTTGCGGGAGAACTGACGTTTTAATTGGCATCACTTTAATGTTGATATGAGTTTTTGATGACTTTTTTTCTCCATTTTATGTGCTGCAGGATGAACAAAAATCGCAATTCTGTGATTGTTTTTTGGGGGTTTTTTTACGGCGTTCACCGAATGGGTTAATTAACATGACAGATTTATAGGGTGGGTCGCTACGCACGCGGCCATACCAAATATGGGTACATTATTTATGTTTGATCTATTTTGTGGCGATTGCCGTTTGTAAAGGTGAAAAGGGCGAAGTACGTGTTTTTTTTTATTTTTTTGTGTTTGTGTTTTACTTTTTTACACTTTTTTTTTTTACTTTTTCACACTTTTTAAAACTTTTCCCCTGGGGGGAATTGCATGAACGATCGTCAGATCGTTCATGCATTAGGAGATCAGCATACAGCTTATATCTGTATGCTGGTCTCCATGACAACTGTCTGTCACGCTGCCCACAATGCATTGTGGGCATCGTGACGTCACCAGACAACCGGATGCCTGTCATTCAGCATCCGGGGCTTCTGGGTAGGAGACCGGTACCCGGGGGTTGAAGCGCCGCTACTGCGCCCGTGATCACGGCGCAGGAGCTCACTCCTGCCGCCCGCAGTGCATGTCGAAACCACGAGTCGCGACATCGGGGGATAATCCCCCGGCCGGAGTCACCCTGCCGTGGGGGATGCGGCATATGCCAGGGTAAAAACCCCGGGGGTTTTCCACCCCGGATCTTGCCCTCCCTTTGAGCGCGCAAGATCCCTTGACTACTTTTCGGCAATTTGCGGAACCCCTACCCGACATTCCGTATAGAACAAATTCGGTAAGGGGTTAATAGTTTTGGGCACATCTTGTTTGTTTTTTTTTATTGGGAAAGGGAGAATTTAACTTAAAAAAAACCGTCACATAAAATTAGCCCCCCTTGCTGAGGGCAGCACAAGCTAGTGTCAACATGCTGCTTCAGCGCTGTTCCCCTATTCTGAAGTTGTTTTTAATGCTAAAAATATGCATTTTTTCAGCCCTTCGCAAGAAAAGTCAGTTTAAATTCATGCCCCCCCCACCTGAGGTACCCCGGCCCACCTCACAACTGATTAACCTATTACTCTGAGTAGGTAGAAACATGTGAATAGCTGTCAGGTGGGCGAAGTTAGCATTGGATGGGCGTGGCTAAAACCTGCTCATGAATAAGCTGGACTCTTTTCTGGCTGCAAACTACCTGATTTGAGCATTTAAGTTTTTAAACTGCTGCATCTTACGAATAAGGAACAGCTTTGGAAACAAGTCGTCACTATTTGTGCTGTCCTCACAAGGATGGAAATCTATGTAAAGGGTTCTCTTTAACCCTCACCTATTTTTTTTTTGTCATTTTTTTTCGTTTCATTTTTCCTCCCTCCCTTCCAAAACCATAACTCTTTTTTTTTTTCCACCTAATAGACAATGAGAGCTTTTATTTGGCGGATAAAAACACTTTCTAATGGTGTCATTCACTGTACTATAGAATATACTGAAAAACAACAAAAATATTCTAAGTGGGGCAAAATGTGAAAAAAAGCCTTACTTGTGACATGTTTGCGGGGGTTTTCCTTGTTCAGTCTTCAGTATAAATTATGTGGTCTCTGTATTTTACAGGTTTACACAAATCTGGCAATACCAAACAGGTAGGGTGTTCAATATGTTTTGGTACCGTAAAAAAAAAAATAAAAACATTTTTTATTTTTAAAATTTCTGCTGCTGCGCTATTTTCTGTGACCAATTACTTTTTTGTACTTCTACCCATATACGTGAGTGTGGGGACTTTTTTGGGGGGAGAAGTGTACTTTTTTTGTTTTTTCATTTGGAATAAAAAATTTTTTGAATTTTTTCCTTTAAAACGTGAAATGCCCCAAAAAAAATTTTTTTAAAAATTTTTTTTTACGGTGTTCAAAAGGGGCAAAAATTTTAATTTTATAATGGCAAATGAGTGATAAAATTTTTCTTTTTTTTTTTTTTTTTTTTTTAAAACAAAAAAAACATATTTTACATTTTTTATTATTTTTTATTTTTTATTTAACATTGAGTCCCCTTAGGGTGCTTCACCAGGGGGCATGATCGTTAATACAGCCTATTACATTGTATAAACAATGCAGTAGGGTGTACAATGATGGCGGCTTAGTAAAACTGAAAACATGACGGAAGCCATGTAAACCGATCAGGGCCCCGCAATCTCCCCGCGGAGGTCCCGACCGCAGTGAGAAATGGTGCGAGACACCGTTTCTCATTCACTTGGACACTGGGGCCATGATCGCCGCTCCATCTAAGGAGTTAAACAGCACGGAATGGACTCGGCTTCATTCTGTGCTGTTACCGGCGGTTGTCAGCTGCAATTAGCAGCCCGGGACCTGGCCCTTTTTTTTCTGGGTTTCTCCCGATCCGTACTAGCCCCCCACCAAAAACAATGTACCTATATGAACAATGTTGGTAAGAGGTTAATAAATGTTCCCCCAGATAGACGCTAAAAAAAAGTGCCGAAACAGTGGCTTATGCTGTATGGTCCATCAAGAGCATGTTTAGATACTTCTGTCTAACTGTACGCCACTTACTAGTTGGCTTAGTTAATGCCAAAATGTTGGTGTATTTTTTGGCCCACAATTGTGGTTGCACCACAAAAGTGACACAAAATGCACCTTTTTGACTCATGTAGCAGGGGGAAGCTTTAGACACATTTTGGAAATGCTCCAAAAAGGTGACGAGTCGTGGCAGGAAGTAGGTTTGGCTTCACTGGTAAGAGGAGTAGCCACTGAGTGACATGCTACACTAAAAAATGTGCCAGAGAAGCACCAAAATTCTGGCTTGGAAAGTAGCCAATTCATAGTTGGTCTAAAAAATCCTGAGGAGTCTAAGGATGCAACAAAATTATCAAATAACGTGAGCCACTGTGATAAATCTGGTGCATTTCTAGAAAAAGGTTTACTATAAGGAAAAAATTATTAAACTGCGACAAAATTTCCGTCTTGAAAGAAACTACCTGAAGTTAAATGCACACAATTTATTAGGGCTTAATAAATTTGGCGCACATTTCAGTGTCCATGTGCCTGTCTAAAAAAAATACAACCCCTGGGACCTGGAGTAGCTTTCTGACTTAACTTGTGCCACTTTTTTGCCGTAAACTTTAGTAAATTTATTGGGCAGTGTAAAGACACACCCCTTTTGCTAAGTTCCACTCATTTTCAAGAAATTTGTTAAAACCGGCATAAAACAGCTCAAAAGACATACATTTTGGCACAGATATTTAAAAATGTATTTCACAAGAACGCTGCCCTTAAAGCTTCTACCTTTTTTCCCCCTGTTAAGAAAAAACGCATTTGTAAAAGGGCCCGGGGTTAACCCCTGCCCCCTTTACTTAAAGCCATATGGTTTCCACGAAGCCTCGCCCCTGTGCTGAATGCAATGTAAAACGGTCTAAAACACATAATAAATGTGCTGTAAAACACGTACACATTATACCTGAATTCTGGTCCAGTTTTGTAGTAAATGTTCCTCAATGTGTTTCCTGTGAATGTGTTGTGTGGATGGGCCCTTATCAGTCTATGTCTATTATGATTTGTTTGTCGCCATTGTTATACGTGGTATGTTAGTACATTTTTATGCAGTATTTTCAGCCACATAGTGTACTTTAAACATAGTTCTAGCAACTGTTTGGTTGTTTGTTACTTCAGAAGTAACATGATATTGAATACATGGATTGGTGAGGACAGGAAAGGGTTACATACTTTTGGCATGCACAAATGTGTTGAGTTTGTATATATTGGATTAATATTGCTGTGTAAGTGATTTAGGGGTAACAGATCTGATTGGGTCTTTAGAATGTTATTGCTGAAAAAAATCATGCGAGTGATGTGAATATGGGTGGGGAAATTTAAATTTTGAAAATATGTTTTCTAGACTGAAATTTTTTTATGTGGTAGAAAAAAACGTAAACGTTAAAAATTTAAAACATTTTGTTCATCAAAAAGTGGGGGACGCCAATTAAAATGGGGCGAAACAAAGCGGTCCCTTCGGTTTAACTTTTTATGCACCATGACGCCGGCAAGAGGGGAGGCTAAGGGGATTTAAAGTGGCCACCCTTTTTGGCCCGCTCCCCGCATACAAATATGCGTTTGTACGCGAACCCCGGGAACAGAGACACCCAAACCACTTTAATTTGAAGTACGGTGTTAGATGCTACCGCAATGGGATTGTGGGGTGCCAAGCAGGTGCCATGGCAGCCAGAAGCCTAATGAAGGTTTTTCATTTGCTGCCAA